>JASDQU010686025.1:0-39937 GCA_032191745.1 Picea mariana | reverse complement strand
GGGAAACTTAGAGACGAATTATCAAAGCAGTCTTCTATTCATCTGTTGAAATATCTCATTACAAATTGGAAAGATCGAACACATCCCGCTTCTCTGAAGTTCTTAGTACATAAAAAGTTGGCTCGAATGGTGATTTCCCTTGAATTTAAAGGAGAAATCCCATCGATACAATCATTACAAGGCATATCTGGATCCTACACTAAATCATATCTTCTTTCTAAATTAGCATAGGGTGTCCTATTCTCATGCAACCGAATGCTAATACAGGAGCTGACGAGGCACTGCTGTTACGGCTGGTGTAACAGCTTCTTCTCATAGCTGCTGATGCTGTTTCAGCATCGCAATTCACGGGCTGTTTGGCCACGTGAATTGCGCCCTTTGACTGTGTCGGCCTTGACTGCTAACTATCAGGGATCGTGTTTCAGCATCGTGGTGGTCTCCACTGTGTCTCAGCATCTGCATTTCTGAACTGAGTGACAGCTCCGTGTTTCAGCATCTGCCTCCTCGAATCATGTAGTTGCTTCGTGTTTCGGCATATGCATCCTCGGACTGTGTAGCAGCTTCCGTGTTTCAGCATGTGCGTCCTCGGACTGTGTAGCAGCTTCCGTGTTTCAGCATCAGTGACTTTGGACAGTTCTGTGTTTCAGCATCGATCTTGAATACTATTCTGTAGATATAGACACTTATGCACTTCTAATCAATGGTTAAGTACAAGAGTGATGTAAAATATCATGCNTTTCCCTTGAATTTAAAGGAGAAATCCCATCGATACAATCATTACAAGGCAAATCTAGATCCTACACTAAATCGGATCTTCTTTCTAAATCAGCATAGGGTGTCCTATTCTCATGCAACCGAATGCTAATACAGGAGATGACGAGGCATTGCTGTTACGGCTGGTGTAACAGCTTCTTCTCATAGCTGTTGATGTTGTTTCAGCATCGCAATTCACGGGCTGTTCAGCCACGTGAATTGCACCCCTTGACTGTGTCGGCCTTGACTGCTAACTGTCAGGGCTCGTGTTTCAGCATCGTGGCGGTCTCCACTGTGTCTCAGCATCTGCAATTCTGAATTGAGTGACAACTCCGTGTTTCAGCATCTGCCTTCTCGAACCATGTAGCTGCTTCGTGTTTCGGCATATGCATCCTCGGACTGTGTAGCAGCTTCCGTGTTTCAGCATCAGTGACTTTGGTCAGTTCTGTGTTTCCAGCATCGATCTTGAATACTATTCTGCAGATATAGACACTTATGCACTTCTCATCAATGGTTAAGTACAAGAGTGATGTAAAATATCATGCAAAACAAATTAAACGTGTAGTAATGAGAAAGGACGTTGTGTACCTTGGAATGATCAGGTGGAATGGTAGTATAAGTCTAAATACAGGTGATGAAGGGTATAACAATGGAAAAAAGTATGGGCAAAAAGGGTACAATATGTGGTCCTAACATCTTCCAAAAGCATACCAGTGGAAATTGAACCTGGCAAAACTTTGAACATAAACCCTAATTTGATAGATGCTGAAACACAATAATTAATGAAGTTACTTTGGGAAAATAAAGAATCATTCGCATGGGATTACACAGATATGAAAGGAATCTCTCCTGAATTATGTACTCATCGAATATATATTAAGGAATATTGTCGGCCAATCTGCCAACCTCAGCGATGAATGAACCCGAATTTAAGAGAAATCCTCAAAGAAGAACTTCAAAAATTGCTCAATGCAGGGTTTATCTATCCTATATCAGATAGTGAATGGGTGTCCCCATTGGTAATAGTTCCTAAGAAAAATGGGAAATGGAGAGTATGTGTGGATTATAGATCTTTAAATAAAGCCACTCAGAAAGATCACTTTCCATTACCATTCATTAATCAAGTGTTAGATAATTTGTCAGGGAAGCAATTTTTCTCATTTTTAGATGGTTTCAGTGGGTATAACTAGATCAAAATTGCACCTCAAGATCAAGATAAAACCACCTTTACTAGCCCTTGGGGAACCTTTTCTTATAGAGTCCTTCCATTTGGACTATGTAATGCACCAGCAACCTTCCAAAGAGCATTTTTAGGAATCTTTTCTGATATGCTTAATGACTCTATGTAAATCTTTATGGATGACTTTACTCCTTATGGTGTTTCTTTTCAGGAAGCACTGCAAAGCCTTCAGAAAGTACTTAAACGATGCATACAAGCCCAACTCTCCTTAAGTACAGAAAAATGCCATATGATGATGAGTGAAGGAATAGTGCTTGGAAATTTTATCTCATCTCAAGGAATTCAAGTAGACCCATCCAAAATACAAGTCATTAAGGACCTTCCTACTCCCAAAACCCAAACAGAGGTAAGAAGCTTTCTAGGACATGCTGGATACTATAGAAGATTTATTAAGAATTTTTCCAAAATAGCTTCTCCCCTGTTTGTGTTACTGATGAAAAATGCTGAATTCAAATGGATTAATTCTTGCAAGGAAGCATTTAACACACTTAAACATCAGTTATCTACCGCCCCTATCCTTAGAGGACCTGATTGGACACTTCCCTTTCACATATCCTACGATGCTTCAGATACTGCAATAGGAGATGTCTTGGGACAGGAAGAAAATCATCTCCCTTATGCTATCTATTTCATCAGTAAGAATATGACCCCTGTTGAACTCAATTATACAGTCACCAAGAAGGAATTCTTAGCAGTTATCTATGCAATTAATAAATTTAGACATTACATTACTGGCTATTCTACTTTTGTCCATACTGATCACTCAGCTATCAAATACTTAATGAATAAACCTATCACAAATGTTAGAGTCACCAGATGGCTACTATTATTGCAAGAATTTGATATTACAATTGTAGATAGACCAGGAAAAGAGAATGTAGTTGCTGATTTCCTTTCATGATTGACATCTGATGATGATACCCCAGTAGATGATTCATTTCCTGATGAATATCTATTTGCAGTTTCTGCTCACTCACCTTGGTATGCAGACATTGCTAACTACTTGGTTGCAGGGAAGTTACCACCACGCCTATCCTACCGAGAGAAAAAAAGTATCATTTATCAAAGTGCTCGGTATAGTTGGATAAGTGGGTACCTTTTCCATACAGGAGCTGATCAGGAAATTCGAAGGTGTATTAGAGAAGATGAGGTGTATGATGTACTAAAAGCTTGTCATGATGGCCCTTGTGGAGGGCATTTTGCTGATAAGATAACAGCACGTAAAATTCTCAGGATGGGGTACTATTGGCCCTCACTCTTCAAGGATGAAAAGAAATATGTCTAGGCTTATGATATCTACCAAAGAGTAGGCCAACCTAATCATAGAGATGAAATGCCATTAAACCCCCAGATAGTACTTGAACCATTTGAAAGATGGGCCTTAGACTTTATAGGACCCATCAACCCTCCATCCAATCAAAAAGTTTATATAGTGGTCTGCACAGACTACATGACTAAATGGGTGGAAGCCAAGGCACTCCACAGAGCAACCGAAGAAGCAGTTATAGATTTCTTATTTAAAGACATCTTCATCATATTTAGAGTACCAAGAGAATTAGTTACAGATGGAGGACCTCCTTTCACTTCTCATAGGTTCAAGTCCACCCTTCAGAAATATCATATTCAATAGAGAATGACTACAACATACCACCCCCAAGCCAATGGATAGGTGGAAAGCACAAACAAAGTGATAGAAGCCATTCTCACAAAAATAGTGAAGGAAAATAGAAAGGATTGGTCCTACAGGCTCCCTGAAGCATTATGGGCCTACATAACTACCTGGAGAAATACTACAGGATTCTCTCCCTATGAATTAGTCTATGGAAAGAGTGTTGTCTTTCCTGTGGAATTTGAGATAAAAACCTTAAGGACTGCTTTAGCTGTCAACCTTGATTTAACTGATGCACAGACAGCGAGGTTGCAGCAGCTTAATAAATTGGAGGAAAAAATATTAGATGACATTCAACAGACAACCATAATTCAACAGCAAAGATCAAAATGGCATGACAAAAATATCAAGAACAAGCAATTCCAAAAAGGTAATTGGGCCCTATTGTATGATTCCCGATTCAAAGAATTTCAAGGGAAACTGCATACAAGATGGCTTGGACCTTACGAAGTAGACATTGTTTTCCCCAATGGAATAGTAAGGCTCCTCACAATCGATGACTCCAAAATTCCATTACTTGTAAATGGTCATCGACTCCATCTGTACCAGCACCCTATTTCTAAAGAAGATTTTAAGGCCACATGCATGGCAGACGCCCATTTCCTCTTTGTAGAGGGGGTTTCTACCCCTAATTGCAATTAATTCTTTTAAGTTAATTTCTTTAGTATTAGATTAGATTAGATTTTATTTACTAATAATCCCTGTCAAGAAATACCATGTTACAAATCGATTTTTGCAGATTCCCGATCGAAGCACAGGCCACTAGGAAAGGACGATCCTACTTCAAGGAGACAAGCTTTCTCTGATGCTGAAACACCACCATTCAGCACTCTTGACTTTCTCTGATGCTGAAACACCACTGTTCAACACTCTTGACTTTCTCTGATGCTAAAACACCACTGTTCAGCACTCTTGACTTTCCTTCGATGCTGAAACACCACTGTTCAACACCTTTTGACTTTCCTCTGTTGCCGAAACAACACTGTCAGCAATTCATTCCCTTCATTACTGAAACACCGCTACCACCAACCTCACATCTACCTTTTACCACTTTTCCCATTTCCTCACCATTCTCCGTTGACGAAACAACACCGTCCAACAATTGTTTCGCCTTTTCTTTTCTGTTGCTGGAACACCTTTGTCAGCAACTCTTCATCATTTTTCCCAATTCTGAAACACCACTGTTCAGCACTTTTGAATTTCTTCCGATGATGAAACACCACTGTTCAGCACTTTTTGTTCTCCCTATTGCTAAAACACTATAGTCCGTCAATTCCTCACTTTCTTCATCAACAAAACAACACCATCCAATAATTGTTTCGCTCTGTTTTTTTGGTTGCTGAAACACCATCGTTCAACAGTTTTTCACATTTTCTCATCACTGAAACAACACCATCCAGCAATTGTTTCACCTTTTCTTTTCTGTTGCTAAAACACCATTGTCAGCAACTCTTCATCACTTTTTTCGATGCTGAAACACCACTGTTAAGCACTTTTGACTTTCTTCTGATGCTGAAACACCAGTTTTTCAACGTCATCTGTCAGCAAGCTTTCACGCCCTCATATTATAGTTCATCCTTCCAATCAACAAACCCTTGACACAATTCATCTATTAGATTAAAAGCCTCCTTCACAACCACTACAGGACTACCATGAATAGGCATGATATTTTGTTTGCAGAATGAATCAAAAGGTAAGGCGAGGTATGCAAATTTTATGTAATTCAGTTAGGCTATAGTTAATGAGAAGATTCTAAATCATTATGACCACTCAAGTGCAATCATTATTAGCCGCACTTGACGGGAGGGGAGGACACATAAAATCTTTGATGCCATCATTTCGCACGAATTCACCACCGCCACCCCTATTTCACCACCCTTTCGCACATTTGACCGCCAGTTTGCATAACGTCGCTCAGAAAACTCACTCTGCGCAGAAGCTGATACTCAAACTCTTTGACGTTGTATCCTACCGAGCTAGTAGCTATGGGAGGCTCTGTCATACGGAACGAGCCTGCCACCACAGCGTTTTTAGAACATTATCCAGTGGCTTATCAAATCTTTCAGCAGGCAGGATGGCTCAGTTACTTCCAGAGACTCCAGGGGTATAATGAACAATAGGTTCTGCAGTTCATCCAAAACCTTCAGGAAGACCATTATGTCATCCAAGGGGTCCGAATTTCAGTAGCAGAAGAAGATATAGCACAAGTCTCAGGCCTCCCTATCGACGATACTCGCATGTTCAGCCATAAACATATCATTTGGAATGCTCAGCAGAACTTCTTCCTTCCAGGAGAATGTATTGAATTTAAAGGTAGGGGTGTTCAACTCAGCTCATTGCCACACCCATGGCTGGAAGTTGCAATATTCATCAAGCATTACCTAACCTGTGAGGGCCAATACCAGGTAGTTTATCAGCATGACTTTCTTCTGTTGTCTCATTTAAGGCATAATAGACGGGTCAATATTCTGTATTATTTGCTGGGTTGTCTGAAAAATATGGCGCATTACTGCAGAAAGGCTAAAGATCCCACCCTTTCACTCACCCATCACCGTCTTGTCCAAATGCTCATCCAAAGGGGTTTTTCTCAACAAAACCTTCCACTCAACAACCCACCCATAAACCCCCAAAGAGCTCCTAAAATTCCTGAAAACCCCCAGGAGCAGCAACCACAAAACCCCCCTGACTCCCCAGAAGTACCCAATAGCCCGCCCATAGAGCCAATCAGTCCAATAAATTCCCCTACCATACCAAGCCCGCCTCATACCTTACCAGAATCATCCACTCCCACCCTTCATATTCTTAGTGATGAATCTGACCCAGATAATCCCCCCTGCCCCATCATTGAGGAATGACCCTCACGAAAACGAAAACAAATTCCCCTCTTTCCACCCTTCTTACGAAAAAAGTGAACAAGGGCCTCAACAAGGCCACCCATTATTGCCACTACCCTAGATCCCCAACCCATCCAATTAATACCCCGTACACCTCCAACCTCCCAAACCCTGGGATCTTTGCCTATTCTACCCATGGGCACTAAAACACAAGAAGCAGATGCCCAGGGTGTTGCCACATCATCTGTCTCAAATAAAGTAGCTGAAACACAAGAACCAACTACCCATTCAGTGGCTGAAACACAAGAACCAACCATAGCTGCTACATAAGAAAAAACTACGGCTGAAACACAAGAACCAACACCTGATATTGAAATTGAGATATAGGAATCAGAGGCCCAGGGTGCTGCAACACTACTCTCCTCAAATAAAGTAGCTGAAACACAAGAACCAGCTACCCATTCAGTGGTTGAAACACAAGAACTAGCCATAGCTTCCACACAAGAACCAGCTACGGCTGAAACACAAGAACCAACCGCTGATACTAAAATTGATATACAGGAATTAGAGGTCCAGGGTGCTGCAACACTACTTTCCTTACATCAAGAAGCTGAAACACAAGAATCAGCCTCCATTCCCGTAGCTGCTCCACAAGAACTAGCTAATGAGGCTATGACTGCAACACAAGAACTAGTCATCTCTCAACCAGAACCAACAATGGCCGCTGTCTTAGAAGAAAACAATTTTTTAAAGTCCCAACTGGAAGAGTATAAGCAAGAACTAGCCAGGGCAAAGGAAGCATATGAAAAGGAACTAAATTTGTACACCTTAGCTCGTACAACAACCTTGTCAGAGGAGACTACAGAGAGCCTATGTAAAGAATATATGTGTTGCCAATGTGGGGGTATTTACTATCAAGCAGGCTATAAGGTAATTCATGTCCCAGTGACAGGAGCACCCCCTACTCCTTCACCTTTTGTAGTCAAGGAAGAACCTGCTAAAACACAAGAATCAGCAGGTCCTCCCAAGCTCCAGACTGAGCCCTGCATTGCAATAAAAGAAGCCCCTACCTTTGTCAACAAATCTATACAGATAACGCCTATGGAAGAATTTACACCTCCCAGCCAAATCAATCTCCCCACTTTTATGGAACAATCTACTCAGACCTTACCTCATCCCACTACTTGCAACGCTGAAACACAGACTCAGCTCTGGGATTCTCCCCACTTTTATGGAACAATCTACTCAGACCTTACCTCATCCCACTACTTGCAACGCTGAAACACAGACTCAGCTATGGGATGAGCAGGCAACAATACAAAAATGGAAGAAAGAGTATGTTGAAACACAGGCTAAAAGCCTGCAAGTGCATAGACAAATCTAGATAAATCATACTTACTCAAATTGGGAAGCATTAGAACAGACACGCCAGGAAGCTCGTGACCTTAAGAAGTAAAACAAAGAATTGAAAGGCATATTGGCCCTGGTATTTGATTTGGTACAAAATCTATTGGCCACAAGAAATCCATCTTGCAACTACTCCTTATTCCTTATGGAGTGACTCACATGGTTTCAGATCAAATCAATTATAGAAGGTAAACCCCATGCAGTACTACACCCAATAGATTTTGTCAAAACTTTTGCAACAGCCTCTACTAGGGATCGGCACCTCCTCTGTGAGGCATAATTTCATAACGAGGCCATTCCCGAGAACAGGCTGTTGAACCTTAATCCCCTTGTCGGGGACATCCAAATTCGAGCGTTTACCTCCTTTCTCCACAATCAGATTTTGTGGCAAGATGAATTTTTGGCTGCCAAGCATAATGAAGATAATCGCCTCCTCTGGATAAGACCAGAACCACAGAAGGCAGCCACCTTTGTCATAGAATATTATGAGTTCTTAAAACAACCAGGGGTGACTAAACATGTTCAGCAGCTACAATTAGCAGTGCTCCAGGATTGTCAGCACATCATCAGATCCATAGAGATTCCTGCCCTCCAAGAAAATAACCTGTTTTGGCAGCAATCCATTGAGAAAAGACAAGAACATCATCCTTTTAGCCCCACCAACCTAGAGGTAGCAATCTCCAGGGTGCCTAACTACATTCAGTGTGTTCAGCAATGTGCTGAAAACTAGATAGGGTACTGGTTTTATTTTCCTATCCTCTGGTTGCCAATAGAAAGGTATCAAATCAGTTATAAGCTGCCTAAGAAGATAGAAACAATAGCATGGCAAAGATTACAGCAGGTCCAAGGGTTCAGAGCACCAATGGACAGTACCTCCCACAGTTATTGCTTAAGTAACTTACACGCTCAGAGTCAGTATTCAGACTCTGATTCAGAGTGAAGTTGCCTGAGGACATGCAACACCTTGAGTTGGGGGGGATGTTAGGACCACACAATGTACCTTTTTGCCTATACTTTTTGCCACTATTACACTCTTGATCACCCATATTTAAACTCATACTATCACTTTATCTGATCATTCCAAAGGTATACAACGTCCCTTCTCATTACTATACGTTTAATCTGTTTTGCATAATATTTTACATCACTCTCGTACTTAACCATTGATTAGAAATGTATAAGTGCTGAAACAATTCAAACTACAGATTAGCATTTGAGGCCTGTTGCTGAAACACAGAAGCTGTTACATAGTCCAAGGTCACAGATGTTGAAAAACAGAAGCTGTTACACAGTCCAGGGTCACAGATGTTGAAACACAGAGTTGTTACACGGTCCAGGGTCGCAGATGCTGAAACACAGATCTGTTACATAGCCCAGAGCCGCAGATGCTGAAACATAGAAGATCGATGTTGCTAAGGAAGATGTTACACAGTTCATGGCCATGATGCTGAAACATAGAGGAATCTGTTACACAGCCCAGGACTGACGATGCTGAAACACAAAGGAAGCCATTACATAGTCAGCGGTCAACAACAAAGCACCAACCATCGCTCCTACATGAGAATGCTGACACAGTCAAGAGCACAATTCCCATGGCTGAAATAGCCCGCGATTTGCGGTGCTGAAATAGCATCAACAGCAACGAGAAGGAACTGTTACTCCAGTCGTAACAGCAACACCTCATTCAGCACTTGTAATAGCATTCTGTTGTGCGAGACTAGGACATCCTATTCTGGTTTAGAAAGTCGATCTGACTAAGAATAGGACTCAGATACACATTGTAATTTTTGATCAATTGTATCGAAGGGATTCCCTCTTTAAATTAGAGGAAATCACCATTTGAAAGGATCCCAAGTTTTATGTATTAAGAGAGCTTCAGAGAGAAGGACGTACTTCATTATTTTTCTAGATTGTAATTTGATATTTTGAGAGATGAATACAAGACTGTTTTGAGCATCCTTCTCTAGCCTTTTCGTTTCAGGGAATCTTGTGAGAAGGGAGGGCCCACCTTCTTCACAAGATTCACTCGTTAGTTTTAGAGTGTGTTAGTGTAATCTCTTTTTATGCCTTGATTACTTTTGTCTTGCTGAAACACTACTTTTAATGAATTCTGCTTTGCTGAAACACTACTGAACTCTGTCTTGTTAAGAACTTTATTTTATTGAATGTTACAATCTTGTGTGATGATTTTATGAGGTTTTCTAATCAAATACTGGGTTAAGGGTCCCTGCTTAATGGAAGGGATTAGAAGGTCCTGTTCTCTGTATATTTCAATTATTTCTGCAAGTGTGCTAGTCCGAGACTGGGTTAAGGGTCCCTGCTTAATGGAAGGGATTAGAAGGTCCTGTTCTCTGTAGATTTCAATTATTTCTGCAATTGTGCTAGTCAGAGACTGGGATAAGGGTCCTTGCTTAATGGAATGGATTAGAAGGTCCTGTTCTCTATAGATTTCAATTATTTCTACAAGTGTGCTAGTCAGAGACTGGGTTAAGGGTCCCTGCTTAATGGAAGGGATTAGAAGGTCCTATTCTCTATAGATTTCAATTATTTTCTGCAAGTGTGCTAATCAGAGACTGGGCTAAGGGTTCCTGCTTAGAAAGGAAGGAATTAGAGGATCCTATTCTCTGCTAGATAGAGTTATCCTTCTACGCATTAATGTTTTCATGAAAGTGTGTTGATCAGAAACAAGGTGTTGGAGTTCCTACTTGGGAATAAGGGTCTTGTTCTCTGGTTACAGAATAGTTGTTCTTTCCTGTTGCAATTGTTATTTTAATGTGATCCAGGATTCTTTAGATTAATCTTTAAATATCTGCAATAGGTAGGTTGATTTCCTGTAATTCAAGTCAGAACTTCAGTTCATTCAAGGCAAGTGTGATTAATATAGTTTTCTTTACTACAACTCTAAGTTGCTTTTGGAATTGAGCATATATAGTGACCAACAGAATGTGTTGGACACACCTACCACACTTAGAGGGGGGGTGAATGAGTGTGGATCTCTTTTTCCCAAAACTTCCCTCTTGCACAAAACTTATCAATTAGCATTCAACATTTATTCATTACCCATTGTTGTCATTCATAAACAATTAGATGTAGGCACATATAAGCAATATATCATCAACAAGTCATCATCACAATGAACACAAAGAACACAAGATGTATGTACAATTTTCTTTTTATTACGGACTACAATCCTTGGGGTTTACTAGCAACAACTGAATAGAGTACAACTCTACAAGAGCACCAGCTCTATATGCAAGACTCAGCTTACATTCTCAGCACCAATTGAGATGAGGCAACAATCCTCCACATATATCAATCTGTCAACAGGTACGCGACCTGTCAGTGGTGTAGCCCACGTGTTCACGCGCTCTGGCTCACTACAGCCCACGTGTGAACGTGGCCAGTGTATAATGTAACAAGCGCATGCTCTTGAGAAACTCGGGTTTTTCTTTGATTCACATGCTCAGATCCTTTGCAACCTGCAATCACTTTCTCTTCTATTTTCCACTGTCCAAACTAACCCACAGCCAGTCACAACACATCCAAGTTCTCCAATATCTTTCTCAAGCTCCACAACAAATCAATATGAATGCTATCTCAATCATGTATAAATAACTAGTATACCATAGCAATCATGTCACTATTGAATCACAAGAATTCTACTCACTCCATCAACCAAATCAACCAAACTGAGCCACATCATAGATGCCATGCCAAGAATTCCCTAAGAATTCACAACATATCAAACAATAGTATATATCAAGACAATAATGTAACCATACCAGTGTCTTAGTGATAGATCTGAGGCCATAGAATGCAGATCTGGAACCTGCCTCATCATCCAAGAGCTTGGCATGAGCTCAAACACAAATCTCCATGAGGTTATTCAGTCCACGCTCCCTGTACACAGTCATTCCACGTGTACACTTACCATATACATAGCCAGCCCGCATGTACACACACCCTATACACAAACAACCCGCGTGGGCATAAAAAAATAGGGTTTTTTGTGAATCCAAGAATTGTCGTCAAGATCTCCGACATTGCTAAAACTTTGATGCATCCATGAGATTCTCCTCTCACTCTCTTCCTCAGAATAGATCTTCAATCATGCTCAAGAAATCCACACCAATAAGATTCTCTCACAAGAATCTCTCCATCAATACTCCAAAAGATATTCACAAGAAGCTCTCCATTGATCCACAAGGATTCTCACCAAAAATGTACATTTTACAAGAGATCCTAGCTTCTTATTTATACTTTCATCTTCTAGGTCACTTAACCCTTTTTTAGGTTACTTGACCCATTTCTAGGTCACATAACCTATTTCCCTTATTTTAGGGTTAACCACTTTCCATGAATAGAAAGTTATCCAATACTTTATCATTTAAATATTCCTTCTTGATTTTGTCACTTCATTTTATCATTTAAATAATCTTTCTTGATTTTGTCACTTTACTTTATCATTTAAATGATGATTTCTTCTTTTCAATCACTTTGACTTCTTTGACCTTGTGGGCTTCAAGCCTTCATATGGGGGTCCTCCAACTTCATAAGACCATAACTCTCAAACCGTGAGGAGTTATGTGACATTCCACATACCACTGAAAATGGCATGTCAAGCACTATCCATCTAGGATAGTTTCACCAACAACTTCATTGATCTTCATCTCATTATTCCACATACAAGCATGGGTCCTCCAACCGTTCTTCTAGGATAACCCAATCCATAAAGCATCTTCCTGTGAGGGATTTCACCATAAGGGGACCACTTTGGCGTTCATCAATTTGTGTACCTTATCAACCATGATAAGACAATAATGATTCATCTTTGCATCAATTCACCACTGCATCATATATATCAACTATGCTTAATGTATCAATGACAACTCTTTGATCCATCTTCATCAATGCATCATAGCAATGATCCATCTTTATCAATTGGTTTCCACTTGGACATATATCATTCTCATCAAGGGAATCATATCAATGATCCATCTTTATTAATATATCACTCTCATCAAGGGCATCATATCAATCAATTACTTGACATCAATCAAACCAAACCATTTACATCAATGACATATGATCCAACAATCTCCCAAATAATCAAACCATTGGCATCAATGACAACATGATCCAACAATCTCCCCCTTTGGCATTGATGGAAATACCAACATTGATGTCAACTCCAATTACCAATTATTGATGTCAACATGTAGAAAAGGCATGCTCTTCATCAATAGTCAATGTGACTATCTCTCCACATCAATCTCTCCCATCAATAGACATCAATCACATCAATGTGATTATCTCTCCCCCTTTGACATCAATGGAAAAGGGTCATTCTCCTCTTCGGGTTGCTCCCCCTATATTGTTGTCGCTATATAATCTCTCCCCTTTTGAACAAGGGATATCAATATGATGTAATGCTGAAAATACATCGAACATACTCCCCCTCTGACCATCGCTCCTCCTGGAATTATGCTTCTATGCTCTTTCTTCAAATATAGGTCTTTTTCTAGGTATGTATCTGATAAATATCTCCTCCTAGAATCATGGGAAGAAGAATGACTCCCCCTAAGGGTATGTATCCCCCTATATTCTTTGCAAGATGAACAATATGCTACCATATGATGATCCTTGGACCTGTTCATGCATCAAACAGTGTCTTACCATACATCATGAAACAAAAGATATGAGTCAATGAAATAGAGAATCATGAACAATATATCAACCAAGTATATCATGTACCAAAATGTGCCCACCATGCACAACAACCATGTACATCATCAATGTGCCAAAATATATCATCCATGAAATGTATCCACCATATGCCAACATGTGCATCTACCAATATGCCGACATGTGCATCTACCAACATGCAAAACATTGTGCATCTATCAATATGCTAAACAAACACCATCCATGAGTGTACTATCATACATCATTACTTGCACCAAGCAAGTATATCAACCATGATAAGACGATAGTGATTCATCTTTTCATCAATTCACCACTGCATCATATATATCAACTATGCTTAATATATCAATGACAACTCATTGATCCATCTTCATCAATGCATCATAGCAATGATCCATCTTTATCAATTGGTTTCCAGTTGGACATATATCATTCTCATCAAGGGCATCATATTAATCAATTACTTGATATCAATCAATGACATCAATCAAACCAAACCATTTACATCAATGACATATGATCCAACAATCTCCCAAATATTCAAACCATTGGCATCAATGACAACATGATCCAATAGAATCCTCATGCTCTTCTTCATGTTTTTCTTTGGCTCTTGGGTCCATGGAGTTTCTTATAGATTCCATGCCCTAGAGATTCCAGTTCTTCCTACCATCATAGGATCATGGATCTGTATGGACAACTAGGAATACTTTAAGGCTTCTTTTAGAAGAGTTCTTCTTCTACGGTTGAACTGAACACGTACTGTCTTTTATGGATGCTACCATGGATATATATATTTCATCATATTTAATGGATCATAGGATTAGCTCCCTCCTAACCCTTGCTTCATTTAAGAGTGCATATAATTGGCTCCTTCCGTTTAATAGAGTCCAGGCTTCCATCTGCATCCTTATTGCCTTTTGCAATATATAATTGTCTCTCTTGTCTTCTACAAAATGTCATAAGTATTTTTCCAATTTCCTCTCGATTACTGACTTCTTTTTGTCTTGACTTCTTATAAGCCTCTTCATGATTGATTCAACTTATCTTGTAATATATTCCACATGATTTGTATTTCATTATTTCATGTGTATTATCTAATGATATCCATTCTTATCTTGTTGTTCTTCCATGGGTATAGTTCCTCTTGGAACACATTATCTTCCAAGAGATAGATATACAAGATATGTATAGAGACGATGCAAACAAGATATGTACAAGAAATAAGAAGAGTGTTGTTACCTTTTAGTAGAATAAGTCTCTTCCATCCTGTTTAGTCTTCTTTGTAGGCTCCTTTTCTTCAGCAATCGATCCTTCGTGTTCCTCCTTCCTTTTCTTTAGATTGGGACACTGATTCTTGTAGTGACCATACTTTTGACAGTTGAAGCATTGTACTTTTGAAATGTCTTTCTCTTGATTTGGCTTCCTCCTTGAACCAAACTTCCTTTTGTTCTTGAAGTTCTTGGATCTTGCTGTGAAGGCTTGATCATCATACTTATTTTGGGGTTTCTCTTTTGCATTGATCCTTGATTCTTCTTGAGCACAACAAATCCAAAGTTCTTCAAATGTCGGATACTCCTTCCTTGTGTTCATGCTTGCGGAAAATGCATCCCATGTCTTGGGAAGACCATTGAGTACTATGTTCACTAATTCCTTTTCTAAAGTGATCTCTTCAATAGCTTGTAGTTGATCTCTTAACTGGGAGATCTTTACAGGGTATGATGTTATGCTATCATCCTCACTCATATTCATGTCACAGAGCTCATTCTTCAGATTCATAACTTGGCCAATGTTTCTAACTGAGGAGAGATTTGTTAGGGCATCGTACATCTTCTTTGATGAGTCGGGATGGGAGATGTAGGGTATCAAGTGGTATTTTATAGAATCCACTATGATACTCATGGCATTGATGTCAACATCCTTGAACTTTTCCATAGTTGCAACTTTTTGTGGTTCCTTCTCTTCTCCTTCTTCAAGATCTGGCTTCACGATCTTTCCTTTCACAATATCCAACACTTTATTCTTAGCAAGGATGAGGTCAATCCTTGTCTTCCATGTTCTGAAGTTAGAGGCTCCATCTAACTTGTTCTTAGACTTCATAGAGTTCATCATGGCTGCTTGACTTGGTCAAACCCTAGATTTGACTAGAAATCCAAACTTCACATCTTGGCCTTTTGAGAGTGCCAAGAGATGCACTAGGCTAGGGCACACTGATCTGTTTGGATATTAGGTCAATCTCTTCACTTAAGGTGCTTCAATAAGAGGTTTTGCAACTGCTCCTACTAGTAACCCTAGCGGTAGTGTCTTGGAAGTTGCTTCTGCTAGTAACCCTAGCAGTAATTCCTCAGCAAGCTGAATATCCTAGCGGCTATGTTTCCTTCCTTCATTTCGACTGAATGAAGGAGGTGTGGGCCCATAACTTATTAGAAAATAAAATATGGTGTGCTCATTTTATCATTGGTGATACCCTCATCACCCAACCATAGGCCAAAGCCACCCTCCGAGCACCTTAACCTTGACTCAGAATTCCTCCGGAAGAAAACCCTAGGTTAGATAGCCAAACAAAGGGTAGCACACCTTTCCCCAAGGATAGCGCATCACAAAAGACTGATCAGATATTCCAATCTCATACTGAAAACTAGCTGCTATTGCATCTGCAACTACAGCTCTCCTCCACATGTGTGCACCAAACTGGGAACTGTAGTGCGCACCAAACTGGGAACTGCAATTCTAAGATGATGTCAAATGAGAATTGGGGCCTTGTATTTATATTGGTTCTGCCAGATTTGATGGGGCCGACTTCTCCTTCTAGATATGTGTCTGTTCAATATATTATTATTATTTCTAGCTGACTTCTTCTCTTGGAGGCTAATAGCCTAATATAAATTATCTTCTTGAGCCAACAAGACTTCTAGGGTTATTAGCCAACTCATTAGGGTTTTCTCTTTCTCTCTGGAGTCTTCTATTCTCATCAGGTTCACAAGTGGAGGTAAATACCTCCCGCAACTACCATAATATTAACATGATCACCTAGAAATATGATGTAATCATCATTCCCTTGACACACACATATCTCATCAAGATAGAGATGGAGACTGACCAATTCATTGAGAGTCATGCACATAGTTTTTTTTAAAGTAGTACGTGTATGAAGTAAGATAAAAAGACGACATTTGTAAGGCATGGTATCGCAATTAGTAATGAAAGTGGCTTTGTGAACATTTTCCTCTTTTACTTTGATTTTATTGTAACCAAACAAACTGTCAAGTAAGGGTCTTAACTGTGACTCTACAATCCATTGCAAAATCATTTCAATATTGCGAGGGGAAAAGGGATTTCTCATAATCACTTGCCTGAAAGTTTGAATACTAATGCAAGTTTTGATATTACCAGTGATCCCCGGGGCCAATTTCAAAATTGAGACCCATTCAGGGTGAGATGAAAAAACATTATATCCCTTAATAAATCTCTCAAATCCCTTCGAAAGGGTGCTTCCGGTGCAGACTTAACAAATTCTTGTTTTTGCCTAACTAGTTTCATGATATGCCGAATAAGGCTAGGATCAAAACCACGAAGATCCTCATAAGACCAAGCAAAAACCTTTTGAGATTCACCAAGTAGTCTAGTGGATATCCTCTCTTCTTTAATAGAACATTGGACCTTTATTTTAACATTGGTTGAAGGTTCAAATGCCCTAATGTTCAAGAGAATGGTTTAAATCACCTTCTTCTGTAACTCCTCTTCCTTTTGTTTTTCTTTATTACCTACAACGCTCAAAGAAAATGAACTGTCAAGAAGAGTCAAGCCCTCATGAATCTTATTATTTTCTACAAATATAATCTCTTTGGGCTTGAAAGGTTCATTTTGAATGACAACACAAATGCTCTCATCGTTAGGGATGGCCTTCCATAATTCTTCATTTTCATAAATGTATGGACAATGCAGAAATTGGAAAGCACAATCAGGACATTGAGGTAAGAGTTTCTGAGTAGGATAGGATGCAAAGAAAACTAACCAATCATCTATTGAATTCAACACCTTCTTAACATGAGTGATGTTGAAATATAGAAGGTTCAAGACAAGTGCCCAAACAGTTTGGGAGTATTGTTCCATTAGCTTTTCTCTAGGAGAGCATGTCTTACATATCAGGTTCACAACAAGCTCAAACTTTTTGACAACTAAAAGGTGACCACAACCAAGATTATGGGAATTCTCAATGCCTAACAATAAATCTTCCAATTCATAGGCATTGTTTGAACAAGCAAACTCCAACCTGTATGACAGATTATGAATTTTTTCTACAGGGGAAACCAAGATAATACCATCCCCATTACCTTCATTAGAGTGTGAACCATCAAAGTGCATATGCCATAATTCATCATCTGAATCAATTCCTTCCAGAGGAATATTATCTTCTTCAGCAAAGATAGAATACACTCCTACGTCTTCTTCGATATAGTTTACGCTAGATTGTGGAACACTCTCTATGTAGGGTGAAATTTTTCCTTCTCTAAGGACTATAATATTCTTACCATTCTGAATAATGGATAAATGTGTCTCAACGAGTGAGAGGTATCCACCTGTTAGGGCTTTCCAATCTCTCCCCAAGATAATTCAATAATTGCTCAGAGGCATATCAATCACCTGAATGATGAGGGTTGTCCTTATCTCAGAATGGGTGCATAAAACCAAGGTTACATATTTAATCTCTCCTATGGTTGTTTGTTATAGACTATTATAGGAGAGAATGCTTATGGAATTTTCATTTGTACATGAAAAGCCTAGCTCTTACATAATAATCTTTGACATGACACTTGGGCCTGAACCACCATCAATGAGGAAACAATGGGCAATATTGTCCATGATCTTTACATAAATATAAAAAGGGTTTTTTTTTTTTGCAAGGTATCTAAAGTTATGTACACCTACTTTATTTATAAAAGAATCCTCTTCGTCTACCTCTTCGGAATGATTGGCTACAAAGGAATATTTTTCTTCCATGAATTGCTTCAGATGCATTTGTTGTTCAGGTAAGACAACCATGTCTAGGATGGTTGAATTTTCTTTGATGTTGGTCAATTGATTCAATATATTATATTTAGAAGAGGGAGTAAGGGGAGTGATTCTTTGACGTTCAGGAATTTTAGGAACCTGGGACATAGCAGCGGTTGAGGAGGATCTCGAGCAAGAAGAGTTGTGAGGAGGATCAAATTTACCCTTGGGAGCATAGGATTTATTCGTAGTGTTAATAACCATGACATCCTCTGGCTCTGCAAATTCTATCACAACGATAGTAGCTTCTGATATTTTACCAAATATCTTATCTCTGGCACTCTTCTTTACTTCACACTTGGTTTCTTTGTGGTTCTCCTCACAAAAGTTACACCAACTCTGAGGCAGGATAGCCTTAGGATGAAAATTGTGTTCAATCGGATTTCTAAATGGGGGTGCAAAAGAGGATGAAGCTCCAGGGGTGAGAGGGGATACAATACCCTTCTGCTAAAATGTTATCATACGATTTTTCATATCTTGTACTAGTTGTAAGAGAGTGGACATATCTGTCTGTGTAACTGATTCTCCCTTGGGTAGACCAGTTTGTTCAAGTTGTTCTTCATACTTCAAGCAAGTGTGCGGGGTATAAATGAGATTATCAATGGATTTTTCCTCAATACTATGATAGTAGGGAGATGGTAATGCATTTTAATAATGCATGAAAGTGGCTTGGTTCTGTGGGTGGATAAGTACGAGGATTTGATTGTACAACTTAGTGAAACACAAGTTGAAAGACTTGATGGTCTCACCATCTTTATAAGTGATGTTATTGTATTCCCTTAAATTCTCAGCAGGGATTTTGTATTTCCCATAAGTGGATTTGAACCAATAGATTAACTCCTCCCAAGTAGACAATATATTAGGAGGAAGGTCAAATAAATCAGTCGCAACCTTCCCTTCCAAGGAATTGACAAACAAGTGCATGCAGGTGTCATTGTCGTTGGCCCCTATGTTATGACAAGCATTAGAAAATGCCACTAGGTATTCATTAGTACTGACAATGTTATTTCTTGAAAACCTAGGCAAGTGCTCTTTAAACTTCAGAAGTGGGTGAGTAGCAGGTACTAGGGTAAGAGGAGAGGACACATGCCATGGTGTGGTTGTGGCATCCTCTTCAAACTGAAAAAGCCCATACTTTTTAATGAATTTGGTGGGGTTTGTAGTATATTGGATAGGGATATGGTGGTTGGACAAGATACCAATCACTGATGACGATAAATATTAGGAATATGGAGCACTTCCAGTGCCACCAGAGCCACCACTAGATTCCATCTTGTGGATGATAGATGAGGGAAAGAAGGAGGAGTTGGATGGATCAAATAAATTCCTCCTTAGAGAACTTTGTTGGACAGATAACACTATTTTTCTTCTTCCTATTTCAGCAATAGGATTGATTTCAGGTGACAAGCCCCTTCTTCTTCTAGAATCATGAGAATCTATGGACAAGAAAGAAAGGCCAAAAATGTAGAAACAAAAAGGTTACTGCTAATTTCTAGGCTGCCTACATCTAGCCTCCAATTGTTCTTGAGAACTAATATCTCATTCAATTGCTACCCAAGAATGGTTAAGCTCAGCACAGGTCATGGCAGTGCTAAAATAGTATGAAACAAATTCAAGGCAATGCTAGTCTGGTCTTGGAGACCAGTCTCAAGATTGGGCTGCCTCGCAACAAGAACAATCATCAATTGTAAAATAGTCAAAGAATCAATATCAGAAAAAGAAATATGTATCGATGAAAATTGAGTATAAAACTTAACCAAATAGATATCAAAGATCTACCCAGTATGGTCACTAAATAAATGTTGAGGAAAAGATATGAATTGATCTTACTCAATCTTTTTCAAAATTTACTTGGCTAAAGAAAAGTACACGGGAATATCACCCCATGTTTATAGCCAAAAATAATGACATCCTAACTCACAAGTATTAATTACGAGTGCTTAGGCTAGTCTTTTATCAACAAAAAGCTTGTTGGAAGTTCACTTTTTCTGTAATTTTCTGAATATAACAGTTGTTGAAATAAATGTAAGAACAAAAGTAAAGACAACAAGATGATAATCAAGATAGATGAGACATAAAGCAATCCTTTATTTCATTCCAAATCACCAAAGAGTCATTTTCTTTACAAAATATCATACAAAAATCTTGGACCAAAGTCAAACTTAGACATCCCAGATGGAACATACAAAAGGACATTTGACAGAAAACTAAAACTGAACTCTAAAAGCTGGATCAACTTGCCGCAGATTGCTCCCCACTCAACTCTGCACAATAGCCTTTATCAATCATGAAAATTAATTCACAAACAGAAAAGTCTACACAAACTATTAGAGATAGATCAACACCTCTGAAAAACAAGTGTTTGAATGATTTGATTCAGCTCTGAATATTGTTGTCTACAATAAGACCCTGCTATCACAAAAGAGAATTAGGCCTTGATGAATATATGAATGAATGAAAACTGAACTATCTCAACACAAACTCAAAAAGCAAACCTTAGCATGCTCTTGCTTCTATCCTCCCAAGACTTAAACAAAAACCCTTTGACTAAACTAGTAGTGGTAATAGAGAGCTATCACCAGGAAGACCAATAACCTCTATGAAATCAAAACTATTATAGGAAGAACCATCCACTCTCATTCAAGAACCAAAATTTCACACAGTTATAATGCTCAACAAAAATACAAACCCATACACATGAGCCAATAATCATTTCATAACTAGAGGGGAGTCACGACTGGCCAAGAAAAAGGACATGGTTGTTAATGGAATTCCTTAAAACGAGAGCTAGCTGAGTGGTTCCTCCCTACTAAAATTTCAGAGCATAATGCAACAACAATATTGAACAATAGCCCAACTAGGGTGGTGGCCAACGAGAAGAGTAAAGGTGACGTGCAGTAAATGAACGTCGCCTCCACCCACATCTCATTAACTCAACAATACATGCCAACAAATTCTCCATTAACATGACTAATCAACCATGTATCAAAACCATCACCACATTAAAATCCAATAGCGCGATCACCATATCCCATTTCACATCATATAACTCAAACAAAATTTCCTAACCATCAACATTCACCACCTTATCAAATAAGCCACCGATGTTCAATCTATCCAAACATACCATATGTATAATGGCCACATAATTCCATTAACCATTGCATAACCATTAGCATTTTCACCTTGCCAAATGTGCCACCAACATTTCAACGATATGCATATTAAACATGTAATTCAATCAAAATTTCATAACCATTTACTTGCTATCTAGGGTTTAGCAATAATCATCAAGTCTTTTCATGCATGTAGTATAGTTATAATAGCTTTAAAATATTCCCCTAGCAATTGTTTCTCATTTATTTCAATTTATTCGCATGTGGTATTGTAGAACTAGTTCCCTTTTCTTTGCATTTGTTATAGTATTTTTCCTTTCATATAATTTCACTAACATGTTGGTTATGCAGGTGCGATAAGAACAGACAGTAATGGCATTAATGAATAGAATAGGTTGTAGTAACATAAGGAATCAACCCTTTATAAGCTCTATTTATAACCAATACCAACAAGATATTCATCAACCATGTGAGTCATGTCGCACATCATCTCAACATAAAAAATGAACAGATCTGCTCTCCAGTAGTTCAAGGGGGTCCCACCTACTAGTAATATTTATTTTTTATAATAATAGGCTTTAGAAACACTTTGCGGGTGAAACTTCATTGACATTTTCTAATCATCAACAAACTGGCGACTCCACAGGACAATGTGTTTCCAACAAATTTTGAACTCAGAAATCATGGTTTCACAGACCAAGAACATTCATTTTAGAAGATGTAACCAGAATAATTATGCAACAGGGGGAAGTGAGCGAATTTAATGGAAAAATGACCTGGAATTTAGGAATAACTTATGAAAAATGTTAAGTATGAGGGGGTTTACTCTTGTATGCACAATTATTCATCCAGAATCGACTCTTATCTCAAGGAGAAAAATTTATGGTTTTGCTCTTTTATTTCTCAATGGATGAAGAAATGGAAATAAGAAGCGGGAAATAACCAATTTCTTTACAAGATAGAAGTGGAAACATATAACATTTTCAAGGGTCCTTCAGAGGAGACATCATAACAAATGTGTAAGCTTGATTGTTATTGAATAACAATGCTTCACAGGAGTTTCACTGTGGCAGAATTGATCCAACATTCTAACTTGACTAAACACTAAAAGATGATAAAGACAAAAATTTCAACATAAGTAATAATGCATGAATTAAAACAATAGCAGTAAAAGACTCAATTTGAAAAACAACAAGGAAGGAAAACTTTAACTTAGAAGGTAGAAATCAAGGTACTATAAGCGTAGAAAGGAAGCACAAAAATTGAAAGAAAAGCTAGACTACTAGTATACAACAAAACTAGATAGCATTAAAACTTTTCATGTTGGTTCCTCACAATATTTCAAGCGAGGTCTGTCAGTGTTGTAGGGAAGCAATTGCTCCTATAAATATTTTGAGATATAAGAATCGGTATCCAAGACAAAATCAATTTGGAATGGACCAATCACCTGGAAATCTTATGTAATCATCATTCCTTTGACACACACAATTAGCTCATCAAGATAGATATGGAGACTGACCAATTCATCGAGAGTCATGTGCATAGTTTTTTTTAAAGCAGTACCTATATCAAGTAAGCTAAAAAGCTGCCATTTGTAAGGAATGGTATCACAATTAGTAATGAAAGTGGTTTTTTGAACATTTGCCCCTTTTACTTTGATTTTATTGTAACCAAAAAAACTTTCAAGTAAGGGTATTAACTGTGACTCTACAAACCGTTGCAAAAACATTTCAATATTGAGAGGGGAAAAGGGATTTCTCATAATCGCTTGCCTAAAAGTTCGAAGACCAATGCAATTTCTGATATTACTAGTGGTCGCTGGGGCCGATTTCCAAATTGAGACCCATTCAGGGTGGGCTGAAAAAAACATTCTAGCCCTTAAGAAATCTCTCAAATCCTTTTGAAAGGGTGCTTCCAGTGTAGAGTTAACAAAATCTTGTTTTTGCCTAGATAGTTTCATGATATGCTGAATAAGACCAGGATCAAAACCATGAAGATCCTCATAAGACCAAGCAAAAACTTATTCAGATTCACCAAATAGTCCGATGGATCTCCTCTCTTCTTTACCAAAACATTGGACCTTTATTTTAACATTGGTTGAAGGTTCAAATGTCCTAATGTTCAGGAGGATGGTTTTAATCACCTTCTTTTGTAACTTCTCTTCTTTTTGTTTTTCTTTATTTCCTACAACACTCAAAGAAAATGAATTCTCAAGAGGAGTCAAGCCCTCAGGAATCTTATTATTTTCTACAGATATAATCTCCTTCGGCTTGAGAGGTTCATTTTGAATGACAACACAAATTCTCTCATCATTAGGGATGGCCTTCCAGAATTCTTTATTTTCATAAATGTATGGACGATGCAAAGATTGGAATGCACAATTAGGATAGGGAGGTAAGATTTGTTGAGTAGGAGAGGCTGAAAAGATAGCTAATCGATCAACTATTGAATTCAACTCCTTCTTAACATGAGTGATGTTGAAAGATAGAAGGTTCAAGACAAGTGCCCAAATAGTTTGGGAGTACTTTTCCATCCACTTGTCGCTAGGAGAGCATGTATTACGTATCAAGTTCACAACAAGCTCAAAATTTTCAACAACTGAAAGGTGACCACAACCAAGATTAAGTGTGTCCTCAATGCATAACTACAAAGCTTTGAATTCAGTGGCATTGTTTGAACAAACAAATTCCAACCTGTATGATAGATTATGAATTATTCCTACAGGGAAAACCAAGATAATACCAGTCCCATTACCTTCATTAGAGTGTGAACCATCAAAGTGCATACACCATAATTCATCATCTGAATCAATTCCTTCCAGGGGAATATTATCCTCTTCAGTAAATATGGAATACACTCCTATGTCTTCTGCGATATAGTTTACACTAGATTGTGGAACACTCTCTATGTAGGGTGAAATTATTCCTTCTCTAAGGAATATAATATTCTTACCATTCAGAGGAATGGATAAATTTATCCGACGTATCCACCTTTTATGGCTTGCCAATCTCTCCCCAAGATAATTGAATAATTTCTCATAGGCATATCAATCACCTAAATGCTGAGGGTTGTCCTTATCGCAGGAAGAGTGCATAAAACCAAGGCTACATCTTTAATCTTGCATATGGTTGTTTGTTGTAGACTATTATAGGAGAGCATGCTTCTGGAATTTTCATTTGTACATGAAAATACTAGCTCTTCCGTAAGAATATTCGACATGACACTTGGGCTTGAACCACCATCGATGAGGAAACAATGGGAAATCTTATCCATGATATTTATAGAAATATAAAAAGGTTTTTTTTTACAGGGTATCTAAAGTTATGTACACCTACTTTATTTACAGAACAATCCTCTTCATCTACCTCTTCGAAAAGATTGGCTACAATGGAATATTTTCCTTCCATGAATTGTTTTAGATGCATCTATTGTTCAGGGACAACAACCATGTCTAGGAGGGTTTCACATGCTTTGATGTTGGCTAATTGATTCAAGATATTATATTTAGAAGAGGGAGGAGGGGGAGTGATTCTTTGAATTTTAGGAATTTTAGGAACCTGGGACATAGCAACGGTTGAGGAGGAGCTCAAGCTAGAAGATCTACGAGGAGGATCAAATTTACCCTTGGGAGCATAGGATTTGTTCTTAGTGTTAATAACCATGAAATCCTCCGGCTCTTCAAAGTCTAGCACAACGATAGTAGCTTTTGGTATTTTACCAAAGATCTTAGCTCTGGCACACTTCTTTACCTCACATGTGGTTTCTTCGTGGTGTTCCTCACAAAAATTACACCAACTCCGAGGCAGGATAGCCTTAGGCTAAAAATTGTTTTCAACCAGATTTGTAAAAGGGGGTGCAGAAGAGGATGAAGCTCCAGAGGTGAGAGGGGAGACCGTACCCTTCCGCTCAAATGCTATAATACGATTGTTCATATCTTGTACTAGCTGTAAGAGAGTGGACATATCTATATGTCTAACTAATTCTCCTCGGGGTAGACCAGTTCATTCAAGTTGATCTTCATACTCTGAGAAAGTGTGCGGTGTAGAACCGAAATTATCAATGGATTTTCCCTCAAGCCTATGATGGTAAGGAGAAGGTAATGCATTGTAATAATGCATGAAAGTGCCTTGGTTCTGTGGGCGGATACGTTCATGGATTTGATTGTACAACTTGGTGAAACATAGGTTGAAAGACTTGATGGTCTCACCATCTTTATAAGTGATGTTATTGTAATCCCTTAACTTCTCAGCAGGGCTTTTGGATTTCCCATAAGTGGATTGGAACCAATAGATTAAATCCTCCCAAGTATACAGGATCTTAGGAGGAAGTTCAAATAAATTGGCCGCAACCTCCCCTTCCAAGGAATTAACAAACAAGTGCATGCAGGTTTCGTTGTCGTTGGCCCCTATGTTATGACAATCATTAGAAAATTCCACTAGGTAATCGTTAGTACTAACAATGTTATTTCCTAAAAACCTAGGCAAGTTTTCTTTAATCTTCGGAAGTGGGTGATTAGTAGATGCTAGGTTAAGAGGAGAGGACACATGCCATGGTGTGGTTGTGGCATCCTCTTCGAACTAAAAAAATCCCATACTTTTTAATGACTTTGGTGGGGTTTGTAGTATATTGGACAGGGATATGGTGGTTGTACAAGCTACCAATCACCGATGACGATGAATATTGGGAATATGGAGCACTTCCAATGCCATGAGAGCCACCACTACATGCTATATTGTGGATGATAGATGAGGGAAACAAAGATGAGCTGGATGAATCAGATAAAGTCCTCCTTAGAGAACTTTGTTGGATAGATAACACTATGTTTCTTCTTCCTATTTCAGTAATAGGATTGATTTCAGGTGACAAACCCCTTCTTCTTCTAGAAGCATGAGAATCTAAGGACATGAAAGAAAGGCCAAAACTGAAGAAACAAAAAGGTTACTGCTGATTTCTAGGCTGCCTATGTCTAGCCTCCAATTGTTCTCAAGCATTAATATCTCGTTCAATCTCTTCCCAAGAACGGTTAAGCTCAAGATGGGTCTTGGTAGTGTCTAAAATAGTATGAAACAAATTCAAGGTGATGTTGGTATGGTCTTGGAGACTAGGCTCAAGATTGGAATGCCTCGCAATAGGAACACTAATCAATTGTAGAACAGTTAAAGAATCAATATCAGAAAAAGAAAGATGTATTGATGCAAAACGAGTAGAAAAATTAACTAGAGAGATATCGAAGATCTCCCCAGTACGGTCGCTAAATAAATGTTGAGGAAAAGGATTGAATTGATATTACTTAAGAATTTTCATACTTTACATGGATAAATCAAAGTAGACAGGAATATCACCCTATGTTTATAGCCAACATAAATAACATCCTAACTCACAAGTATTAATTACGAGTTCTTAGGCTAGTCTTTTATCAACAAAAAGCTTGCTAGAAATTCACTTTTTATGTAATTTTCTGAATATAACAATTGCTGAAATAAATGTAAGAACATAAGTAAAGACACAAAGATGATAATCAAGATAGATGAGACATAAAGCAATCCTTTATTTCATTCCAAATCACCAAAGAGTCATTTTCTTTACAAAATATCATACAAAAATCTTGGACCAAAGTCAAACTTAGACATCCCCGATGGAACATACAAAAGGACCTCTGACAGAAAACCAAAACTGAACTCTAAAATGTTTATCAAGTTTCAACATATTGCTTCCCACTCGACTCTGCACAATAGCCTTTATCAGTCATGAAAATTAATTCACAAATATACAAGTCTACACAAACTATCAAAGATAGATCAACACCTCTGAAAAACAAGTGTCTGAATGATTTCATTCAGCTCTGAATATTGTTGTCTACAATAATACCCTTCTATCACAAAAGATAATTAGTCTTTGATGAATATATGAATGAATGAAAACTAATCTATCTCAACACAAACTCAAAGAGAAAACCTTAGCATGCTTATGCTTATATCCTCCCAAGACTTAAACAAAAACCCTCTGACTAAACCAGTAAGGGTAACAAAGATCTATCACCAGGAAGACCAATAACCTCTATGAACTCAAAAGTATTACAAGAAGAACCATCCACTCTTCATTGAAGAACCAAAATTTCCAAAATTTCACACAGTTGTAATGCTCAGGAAAAACACAAACCCATACACCTGAGCCACTAATAATTTCATAACTAGAGGGGAGTCACGAATGGCCAAAAAAAAGGACATGTTTGTTAATCGAATTCCTTAAAATGAGAGCTAGCCAAGTGGTTCCTCCCTGCTAAAATTTTGGAGCATAACAAAGCAGCAAGATCGAACAATAGCCCGACTAGGGTGGTGGCCAACAGGAAGAGTAAAGGTGACATGCAGTAAATGCACGTTGCCTCCACCCACATCTCATTAACTCAACAGTACATACCAAAACATTCTCCATTAACACGATTAATCAACCATGTATCAAAACCATCACCACGTTAAAATCTAGTAGCGTGATCACCATATCCCATTTCACATCATATAACTCAAACAAAATCGCCTAACCATCAACGTTCACCACCTTATCAAATGAGCCACCAACATTCAATCTATCCAAACATACCATATGTATATCGGCCACATAATTCCATAAACCATTGCATGACCATTAGCATTGTCACCTTGCCAAATGCGCCACTAACATTTTAACCATATGCATATTAAACATGTAATTAAATAAAAAATTCATAACCATTTACTTTCTAGCTAAGGTTTAGCAATAATCATCAAGTCTTTTCATGCATGTAGTATAGTTAGGATAGCTTTAAAATCTTCTCCTAGCAATTGTTTCTCATTTCCTTTAATTTATTCACATGTGGTATTGCAGAACTAGTTCCCTTTTCTTTTCCTTTCTTATAGTATTTTTCCTTTCATATAATTTCACTAACATGTTGGATATGTAGGTGCGATAAGAACATACAGTAATGATATTAATGAATAGCATAGGTTGTAGTAACATAAGGAATCAACCCTTCATGAGCTCAATTTATAACCAATACCAACAAGATATTCATCAACCATGTGAGCCGTGTTGCACATCATCTCAACATAAAAAATGAACAGATCTTCTCTCCAATAGTTCAAGGGGGTCCCACCTACTAGTAATATTTATTTTTTATAATAACAGGCTTTAGCAACACTTTGCGGGTGAAACTTCATTGACATTTTTTAATCGTCAACACCTGTCTCTTGTTATTCTCATACCAAGGATTTTATTTTCAGCACCCAAATCCTTCATTGCAAATAAATTAACTAATTTACCTTGAGCACATTTGTATCCTAAATATTAGAACCTGCAGAAAGCATGTCATCTACATAAAATAGTAAGATAATATAAATTCCATTTTCTAGACTTTTAAAATAAAATAATTATCAAAATGACATCTACTATAACCTTGTTCTTTCATAAACCTATCAAACTTCAAATACCACTTCCTTGGAGCTTGCTTTTGGCCTTACAAGCTCTTCTCCAACATGCATACCAAATTCTCCTTCCCATTGACCTCATACCCCTGTGGTTGTTGCATATAAATCTCTTCCTCCAAATCCCCATGGAGAAAAGTAGTTTTTACATCTAATTGTTCAAGATAAAATTCTTCTACTACCACAAGACTTAAGATAGTCCTAATTAAACTCAATTTAACAAGAGAAAATATTTCATCAAAATCTATACCTTTCTTTTGTGCAAACCCCTTTACAACAAGTCTAGCCTTGTACCATTTTTCCCCTCCATCTTCTTCCTTCAACTTGTAACTTTTTTTCCTGCAGGCAACTGAACCAAGTCCCAATTCTAGTTATTTACCAAGGAATCCATTTCCTCTTCCATGCCTTGCTCCCACTTCTTTTTGGTGTCTACCTGCATTGCCTATTCATAACATTCTGGTTCACCAAAATCAATCAACAATAAATAATACAATAAAGGAGAGTATCATTTAGGGGATATACTTAACCTGGAAGATATTCTAACAACACTTAAAGGAGTTTGAGGTGTTTGTTGATCCTGTCGTTGTACATTGTGATTTTCGGGTACCTTTGGAATTTCTTTTTCAACGATCTCATCAAGCACTATGTATTGTGGTTTTTCTTTTTCCTATTTCTTTCCCTGCAACTTATCTTTGTACATGACCTTCTCATTGAATATGAAATCTATACTCCTAATGATTTTGTTATTTTCATACTCCCATAAAAGATAACCAAAATCATTAACACTGTATCCAATAAAGGTACACTTCTTGGATTTTGCCTCAAGCTTTGTTCTATTTTCTTTATCAATATGGACAAATGATTCACAACCAAAAGTCTTCAAATAAGAATAGTTTACCTTTTTACATGTCCATGCCTCCTCGGGAATTATACCATCCAAAGAGATTGAAGGTCCTATGTTTATTAAGTAAACAACATTATCTACAACATCTTCTCAGAACTTTAAGGGAAAACCAACATGCAATCTCATACTCCTTGCACGCTCCTTGATTGTCATATTCATCCTTTCTGACACACCATTTTCTTGTGGTGTTCTTGGAACTATCTTCTCTCTATGAATCCCATGGTATGAACAATAATCATCAAAATCCTTGCTGCAATATTTCCCTCCATTTTTTTATCTGAGACACTTCAACCTTTTTCCTGTCTCATTCTGAACCAACGCTTTTCATTTCTTAAGAATATCAAAAACATCATATTTTTTTCGAATGCAATAAAACCAAGTTTTCCTAGTTGCATCATCAATAAAAGTAACATAATAACGAGATCCACCAAGAGATGATACCTGATCCGATCCCCATAAATCTGTATGCACAAGCTCTAACCTTTCACTCTTCTTGTATTTTTTGACTATAAGAAATATGACTCTCTTATGTTTTCCATAAACACAATGATCATAGAAATCCAAATCAATTTGTTTAAGATCTAGAAAAAATTTATTTTGTGAAGTATCTGCATCCCCTTCTCACTCATGTGTCCAAGCCTATCATGTCATAGTGATGTATCCACTCCTATAGAATATAAAGAGATATAAGAGTTGGTATTACCAGTACATAAATACAATATACCTGCCTTCTCTCTTTTTTCTATCACCAATGATCCTTTGGTGACCTTCCACACCTTATCTGTAAATATGGATATACAACCTTCACTTTCCAACTACCCTATTGAAATCAGATTTTTCCTTAGATCTGGAACATGTCTTCCCTCTTTCATCAACCATTGGTTTCCAATTCTTTGCTTTATTTTTACCTTTCCCATTCCAACAATTTTGCATGGTGCATCATCACCCAAATGAACCTGTCCAAAATCATCTTGAACATATCTAGAAAATGTTTCCTATGGGGTGTGTCATGAAATGAAGCCCCTAAATATACTACCCAAGACTCAAAAATATTACAGAAAGAATCAAAGCATCTTGTAACACATAACATGTTACATTTGATTCTTGATTTTTCTCATGTTGTCCATCTCTTTGTTTCTTTGGATCTCTACAATCTTTCTTCAGATGTCCTTTCTTCCAACAATTCCAACACTCTATATTTCCAAATATGGATTTGGATCTTCCCTTCCTAGAATTCCCATGGATCCCTAAGCCCTTTCCTCTATCCTTTTGTCTTCCCCTGTTCTCCATGTTTAATACATTCCATGATGTCTCACCTATGATTTTCCATTGCATTTCCTCACTAAGGATAATGATGTAGGAGCATCCTTTCCACCTCAAAAAGCACCAGTTATTCAACACGTTAGTGTACATTCAATAAGGGAAGAGGCGCTGACCCTCTCATTTTGACCACTCATTTTAAAATTCAAGGTAATTAAAAGCATATTAAATGTTGTAAGGCTGGAAGAGCCAAGTTGATGCCTTTGTACAGGCAGTATTTAGAGTATCCTTTAATGCCTAGTTGTATGTTGATATAGATCTTATTCAGACTAGATGTTCATTCAATGTAATAAGACTCAGTAGATAGGTGTTGTAAATGGTGATTAGACACCACTAGCGTAGTTTGGAGGGAAGGCTCGGTGAGCCCCTCTTGTATAAAGATTTGTAAAATATGCCCAGAAGAGGTTTTTGAAAGTTGTTTAGAGCTGCTGAAAGGTGATGAAAAAACATTGTAAGCCAAGGAGAGAGAGCCGAGACTCTGTTGCAGTCTAAGCTTTTGTACACATTGTAAACAAACATTTATATTAACACAAAGAGAGTAGTTTTTCCTGCATAATATTATGTGTGTATTTTGTGTATGTTCATGAATGTTATTTTTGTGTTCATTTATGTTGTAGATGTGTATGATAGATTTCCATCTACAGGGATAGACAAAATCCTTTGTTTGTGAGTTTGTCGGATTATTTCTGGGTTCTTTAGGATAAATGAAAGGAATGCATGACATAGTATTGGAAACATTGTGAGCCAACACACAGAGTGCGTATATGAACTCTGCTTCGAATTCAGAGGAGAACATGCTAGGAGGGAAGACAAGGATATTATCAGACTCAAAGAGGAATCTCCGAGTCACTGAAAACTCTAGAGGAAAGACTGTGTAGAGAAATCACAGCTGGAGTTGTTGAATACTCTGAAATACTCTGCCAGGTGGGCATTGAGCAAGTGCAAGGAGTGCACAAGAGAACTCTTCTCGAGTTATGTGAGAGAAGTATCATAGGAAGACACTAAAGAGTTGTTGAACACTCTATAAGCTCAACAAGATTTCTTTGCACATGTGAAAAGAGTGCACAGGACCAAAACATTCTGAAGTGTTGGGGAAGTTGAAGAAAAAAAATTTACTGAACACTCTAGGGGTGAAGCTCTACAAGGAGTACATTGAGCGAGTGCAAGTGTGTGCCAGGAGACATTCAAATTCTTAGAATATAGTGATAATCTCTACAAGTGTGCATTGAGCGAACACAAGGAATGCACTAGTGAACCTGAGAGAGATTAGGAGTCTAGAGGAAGACCTGCGCAAGGAGTGCACCAAGACAACACTTAGAAAAAGTGTTGAAAGACGTCATCTGAAGGCTCAGGAAATCATAAGGAGAGTGCCATAGGTAAAGTATTTCAAGTTTACAAAGATCAGGAGGGATAGTTCCTTTGTGCACAAAATTGCAGCAAAGAGAAATAGAAGGCTAAGACCCTTTGAGGTTTTAGGCATAGAAAATCTCAGGAGGATGAGCGTTAAGTGCCAGGAGGGAGAAAGAAACCCTTTGAGGATAGCAGATGGATGAGACCCCTTTGGAGTTCTAAGTAAGTTCGTAAGATCAGAAGTGAAAGTGCAAGTTTGCATGTAAAGCATAAGAAGGTGCCAAACCCAAGGTCAAATTATGTTGGCAAAGCTCAAAGAGGGATAGCATTCCCAGAACCATAGATGAGACCCAAAGTAGTGGGCTCATAGGAGTTTCAAAGGTTGCAGCCTTTGATTACTTGCAAATTTCCCAAATTCAAGAGAAAGCAAAAACTAAGGAGGGGGAGTAACAACTGTCATCATATCAATTGCAGAGAAAGATATCTAGACCGTCAAATCCCATGTCTAGACACCAGAAGGAGTGCACAAAGGAGAAAGACAAATCCCATCTGTTGGATCTGGGCATGTGGATAGACATCCATCTGATCCAGGTGAGTAGTATGTGATTTAACCCCTTTTAAAGTGAACGGAAGATTCGGATAGCCGAATTCCCGAAGTTTCAAATCCATTCTGAATTGTTCATCATCCTGAGGGACAGATGGTGAAAGATCAGAGAGTTGGTGAGAAAGAGCTCTGGGAAATCTGCATGGAGCAAAAGAAAAATTATTGAAATCATGAAGGGAGAAGAAATACAGACTGTGGTATCTGGAAGGGATACATGGAAAACAACCTCACATTTCGAAAGGAGAGAACTTCAGTGAGAAGTCTACATGGAGTGTGCAAAACTCCTGAAGCTCAAAGTAGAAAAATCCATCATGATCGTCGATCTAGGAAGAACACACGTGACCGGATCACGGACTTCGAAGGAAGACTAAGGGGGAAAGTAGAGCATTGAACAGAAGTAGTCTGAAGCTCCAGAGGTAAGATCCCATCCTAGCCATTAGCTTCTTGGACACATGGTGTCATATCTGTCACTTCGGTGATAGGACACTTCAAGGAAAACTGAAGGATAAAGTCCCGAAGGTCACAATTCTCAAAGGCTAAAATCAATAGTAGTCATTGATGAACGGAGGGACATGTGGCAGAGATCCATGGAATTCGGAGGAAAGAGGATTTGGTAAAGCCAAAAATCTTGAATTCTGAAGCATTGAGGGCCATTGATCTAAGGAAGTGCCAGGGACCATTGATCCTCACGCCAGTTGTGTTTTCCAGTTCGGAGTTCGAAGGTTTTGGAGTTTGTTGTTGTGAAAATGGTCGAAGGCCGAAGTACGAAGAGATTTAGGAGTTAAGCCTTGGGTCATAGCCCAATTTCACATGTGGAGAGGGGGTAGCATAAGGAGCTAGCACCCTCCATATTAAAATTGCCAAGAGAACCAGAAAAAGGGCACGCGGGTTTTCATAGAACCTGCGCCTTAGGAGAAAAGGGGCCCGTGTAACTTGATTTGGGTTCCAGCAGGGGGGCCAAAGAGTCGATCAGACTCATTATTTTGAAAGGGGTTTAGGGAAGTTGAAACCATCAGTGACACAGAGGAGCAGGTTTTCATTTGTGAACCAAAATATGGAGAAAGCCTCAATGATGAGGAGGAGAAGAGATCAATTAGAGATCTTGTAAACTGCCAGGAGGGAAAAGATGAATTTCAAATTTTCCAAGAGGGAAATGAGATGAGATCAATGGAGGACCTCATAAAATTTTAGGAGGGTAGTGGTGAACTTTCAAATTTCCAGGTGGGTAATGAAGTGAGATTAGTTGATATCATAAACTGCCAGGAGGGTAGAGGATAAATCCCAATTTTCCAGGTGGGAAAGGGAGAAGACATGAACCCAGTGAAGAGTTCATATTAGCAAGGAGAGATGATGGAGGAGTATTAGAGGATCAGAGGATCATTAGGGGAATCCAAATGTTCCTTCCAACTATCCCAACAGAGGCTAGCACATGTGTTGTAGATGTAGCAGAAGGATAACCAAGTAAGAATTTCCTAGAGGAGGAGAAGGAGTAGATACTGAAGTATTCCCCAGCATAAGAAGAGGAGCATACAGCTGAGTTTCTCACTTAGTGGGATATGGACTTGGAGATGTTGGAGGATTGGTTGAACAATCTAGAGGAACTAGAGAAGGATTGTCAGGAGATAGTCATGCAGATTGGACCAGAATGCCAGTCTGAGGAGCAACTGGAGGAATCTGAAGTTGAACCAACACAAGAGGAGATTACAGGAGTTAGTCTGTCAGAGGAGATAGTTGAGCAATAGCTCAGTGAGGAGACTGCAAAATTGGATTCTACAGTAGAGTGGAAAGCTAGTGCCATAGGAGAAGAAGGTATCATGGGAGGTCAAGTTGATCTTCCCTTTGATCAGCATGAGGAGATACAGCAGAGAAGACTGCATGAAGGGAGCCAGCCAGTGGATCAACTAGAAGAGATGATTAAGGAGATACGGAGGTTGATGTTGAGATCAACACAGGAATTTTTCAGTAAGGGGAGGTTGAACATAGGAAATCTTGCCACATCAGCATGGAAGTAGCAAAAACAACAACAACATATCAGAGGAGCAGGTGGACATCTCCAAGGGAGAGTTTGGGATCCAGGGGGATTTCAACAATGGAGCAGAGGGAGCCATGAGAGGGAGGTCATGATTTTCCCAGCAGTGGAGTATGATGTAGGATCATCCTTTCCACCTCAACAACAACCAGTTATTCAACATATAAGTGTGCATTCAAGAAGGGGAGAGGCGCCAACCCTCTCATTTTAGAAATTCAAGGTAATTAAAATAAAATTAAATGATGTTAGGCTGGAAGAGCCGAGTTGATGCTTTTGTATAGGTAGTAGTTAGAGTATCTTTTAATGGTTATTTGTAGGTTGATATATATCCAATTCAAACTAGATGTTCATTCAATGTAATAAGCCTCGGTAGAAAGGTGTTGTAAATGGTGATTAGAAACCACTAGCGTAGTTTGGAGGGAAGGATCGATGAGCCCCTCCTGTATAAAGTTTTTTAACATATGCCCAGAAGAGGCTACTGAAAGTTGTTGAGAGCTACTGAAAGTTGATGAAAAAACATTGTGAGCCAAGGAGAGAGAGTCGAGACTCTATTGCAGTCTCATATTTTGTACACAAGAGTTGAGACTTTGTTGCAGTCTGATCTTTTGTACAGACATTCATATTAATACAAAGAGAGTAATTTTTACTGCATAAGATTCTTTGTGTGTTTTGTGTAAGTTCATGAATGTTATATATGTGTTCATTTATGTTGTAGATGTGTATGATAGATTTATATCTGTGGGGATAGACAAAATCCTCTGTCTGTGAGTTTGATGGATTATTTTTGGTTTCTTTAGGCTAAATGCAAGGAGTGCATGACAGAGTATTGGAAACTCTGTGAGCCAATGCAAGGAGTGCGTATATAAACTTTTCTTTGAATTCAGAGGAGAACGTGCTAGGAGGGCACACCAGGATAGTCTCAGAGTCAAAGAGGAACCTTGGAGTTACTGAAAACTTTGGAGGAATGACTATGCAAAGAAAGCATAGTCGGAGTTGTTGAATACTCCTAAAGACTCTTCCATGTTGGAAATGAGCGAGTGCAAGGAGTGCACAAGATAAATCTACTCGATTTTTGTGGGAGAAGTGTCAGAGGAAGACACTATATAGCTTTTGAACACTCTATAAGCTTAGAAAGGAGTGCTTTGAATAGGTGCAAAGAGTGCACGGGACCAACACATTCTGAAGTGTTGGTCAAGTTGAATAAAATAGAGTTACTAAACACTATGGGGGTGAAGCTTTGCAAGGAGTGAATTGAGCGAGCACAAGTGTGTGCCAGGAGACAGTCAACTTCTTAGATTGTAGGGAGAATCTCTGCAAGTGTGCATTGAGTGAATGCAAGGAGTGCACTAGTGAACCTAAGAGAGATCAAGACTCTGGAGGAAGACCTGTGCAAGGACTCCACCAGGCCAAAACTTAGAAAAAGTGTTCAAAGACGTTGTGTGAAGGCTCAGGAAAGCACAAGGAGAGTGTCAAAGGTAAAGTATTTCAACTTTACAAATCTCAGGAGGGATATTTCCTTTGCGCACAAAATCTCAGTAGAGAGAAATAGAAGGCCAAGACCCTTTGAGGTTTGAGCCACAAAAAATCTCAAGAGGACAAGCGTTAAGTGCTAGGAGGGCACAATAAATCCTATGAGGAAGGAAGAGGGTCGATACCCTTTTGGATTTCTGAGCAAGTACACAAGCTCAGAAGTGAAAGTGCAAGTTTGCACAGAGAGCACAATGAGGCACTAGAGCCGAGGTCAAATTATGTTAGTGAATCTCAAGGAGGGATAGTTTTCCTAGAAGCATAGATGACACCCAAAGTAGTGGGCTCATAGGAGGTTCAAAGGTCAAAGCCTTTGAATACTTGCAAATTTCCCAAATTTGGGAGAAAACAGAAGGTTGGGAGGGGGAGCAACAATTGTCGTCAAATCAGCTATAGAGGAAGTGATCTGGACCGTCGAATCCCACGTCCAGACACTAGAAGGAGAATGCAGAGGAGAAAGATAGATCCCATCCATTAGATCTGGGTGCGTGGATTGATATTTGTCTGATCCAGGTAAGTAGTACGAGACTTAGCCACTTTTAAAGTGTGTAGGAGAGAGAGATAGCTGAAGTCTCAAAGTTTGGAAGCCAGTTAGAATCATCCATCATCCTAAGGGACTGGTGGCGAAAGATCAAATATTTCGTGAGAAAGAGCTCTGGGAGATCTGTGTGGAGAAGAAGAAAAATCGTCGAAGTCGTGAAGGGCAAAGAAATATAGATTGTGGGATCTGGAAGGGATACATGGTGGAAATTTGCACACTTCAGAAGGAGAGAACTTCGGTGAGAAGTCTGCATGGAGTGTGAAAAACTCCAGAAGCTCGAAGTAGTGAAATCCATCGTGACCGTCGATTTGGGAAGGACACGCGTCACCATATCGTGGACTTCAAAGGAAGAGCAAGGGGGAAGCAGAGTGTTGAGCAGAAGTAGTTCGAAGATCCATAGGTAAGAGCCCATCCTAGCCTTTAGCTTCTTGGACAAGTGGCATCATATCTGTCGCTTTGGTGATAGGATACTTCGGGGAAAATTGAAGGATAAAGTCCTGAAGGTCACAAGTCCCGAAGGCCGAAATCAATAGGAGTCATTGATGAATGGAGGGACATGTGGCAAAGATCCACAGAATTTAGAGGAAGAACCCTTCGGAGGAAAGTGGATTTGGTGAAGCCAAAAATCTTGAAGCCCAAAGCATTGAGGGTTGTTAATCTAAGGAAGTGGCAGGGACCATTCATCCTCGCGTGATTTGTATTTTTCGGTTCAAAGTTCGATGGTTTTGAAGTTTGTTGTTGTGAAAATGATTGAAGCCTGAAGTCTGAAGTGATTTAGGAGTTAAGCCCTAGGTCATATCCCGAGGTCACATGTGGAGAGGGGCTAGAAGAAGGATCTAGCACCCACCAGCTTATAATTACCAAGAGCACCAGAAAAAGGGCCCGCAGGTTCCATATGACCTACGCCTGAGAATAAAAGGGGCCTATTTAGAATTTATTTGGGGGCTAGTAGAGTCCTAAAGAGCTGATCAAACTTAGGTATTTGAACGATCATAGACCAGGAGTTCGTGCAACCCCTAGGAGAGAAGGGGGGCTGCATCAAATAACACCAACAACATCATCAAATTTTAAATTGTTTGAACTAGAGACAGAGTTACTTACAACCATGACCAAGATGTTCTAGCTTTCTGGCAATGAGCACAAGATTAGAATATCCTTGCCCTCGTCACCAAATTCCACTTTTACATAACTTATTTTATTAGTAACTGTATTAAATTCATTTAAATGATATGCAACAGACCCACCTTCTGACATCTTCATATTAAATAATCTCTTCATTAGAAATGCCTTATTGGGTGCCAAGGGTTTTTCATATAGTTTAGCCAATGCGTCCATCAACTCCTTCATTGTATTTTCTTTTGAAATATTTAAAGCCATCGACGCTTCCAGGCTTAGCCGTATCATTCCTAGTGCCTTTCTGTCAAGAACCTCCCATTCCTTGACCTTCATGGTCATCGACTTCTTTTCTATTCCACCCAATGGTAGGAATAGATCATTCTGATATAAATAATATTTCATCTGCATATTCCATAGCTGGTAGTTTTGGCAGTTAAATTTCTCAACCCTAAACTTTCCATCTTCCACCATTGCTCCCACTTGAACTAGTAACCCTCTTTTCCTACGAGTTAAATTCCGCTCTGATACCAGTTCTTAGAAAAAAAGGATCGTAGAGTAATAAAATAAAATAAATGGGGAAATAAAACACAAAAGATACACAATACAATAGAGACATAGATATACGTGGTTCACCCAGTGTGGGCTACTTCCACTTCAGAATTTCCAGGTCCTTCCATTATTATTATCCAACCATTGAAGGGATACAACCTAGAACACACCTACTGTAACTTCCTCTTATTTCTCTCACAGTCTCATATCTTAGAATACAATATTCTCAATAGATACATAGCCACAATACATTTCCATCATAAAATAGGGTTGTTGATCCGGATTATTTTCGGCACGAAATGAGAGCGGAGATATAATAAAGAAATGCACAGAGATATCATGTATATTTAGTAATATAACAGAAATATATCAGAGATGCAACTATAAACACAGAGATACAGTAATACACGATTTCTATTAATGAAAGAAATGTACAGAGACTGTAAAAATACAGAGTGAAAGACTCGCTAGAATGGTGGCAGCTTATCTCTGAGAAGAGATGTGACGGCTACTCGCATTCGCAAGAAGATCATTACAATGAGGCTCTGGAGGCCTTTTTACAATAGTTGGGAATGCCAAAAGTCCTATACATCCAAAAACCTAACCCTAGGAGATGAAGCGCCAAAAGTCATGTGGGCCCCGTTTGGGTAAGTTGGTGCATCAACTTCCCGGGGTCGTAACTTTTGCATACGATCTCCGTTTTAGGCGTGTGATAGCTTGTTGGAAAGGTATCATCGAGGAGATTCATTTTGGGGGCTCAATC
>JASDQU010686024.1:6644-39906 GCA_032191745.1 Picea mariana | reverse complement strand
TTAGCTTAACCACACATACTTCATGTCAGCTTTGTCTGCAAGTAATGCCATACATCAGGACAAGTTTAAATTTATTATTTATTTTTGTCAGATTACCATCCTCGCTAGGTAGAATGCCCCACTTCCAGCAAGCTTGTTCAGTACTACGACGAGTTTACCTAGTCATACCATAGGCCAATACCCACTTCTAGCAGACCTGTTCAGTATCCCGACAAGTTAGTCTCTTAAACCCTCATAGACTGGCCCTCCATCTTTTAAGATTTTAGTATAAGATTACTTATGAAAGAATATGGGGGAACAACTCTGAAAACAATTTTTTCTTTCTCTTTTTTTAATTGGGATGGTATTTATGTTAGAGGATGAATTTCTGTTATATTACTTAGTTATTGTCCCGATGTAAGGGGTACTCAAGAGGACGTGTCCTGTCTAAAGATATGAAATAATCAATCTATTTAGTGTGTAGTGGGTGGTACCATTGAGAAAGAACACAAAGGTATATCTAGGCTCAACTTACTTTCTTCCTTTGTATTTATTGTGATGTTTCCATGACTAACCACTAATTAGACTTCCTTGTTACTCTTTGAAAAAGACACATGACTCATTTACTCAGGTTTCTTGGAAAAACTGTATGAGAGACCTCTAGGCTTGATAATTATGGTATCACTTCCGTATACAATGGTGAAGAGTTTCAAGAGCAACTACTTTAGAATGCCAAAGAAATGAGAATTTCCAAAAATGTGGCTAATTACAATAAGTCAATATTCATTTAATGCTTTAGTGGAAACAAAATTCAAGTATAACAAATGTTTTGAAGAAAGATCCTTGAAACTGTGTACTCATGGTGAAATAAATACTTACAAAATTCTCTAGAATTGCCTTATTAACAAAATTCAAAAACTATTTACATATATACAGTAGGAAATTAAGAAAACTTTTTCAAGAACAAGGGGGGACTTCCCCATCTACTAAGGCCAATGCATTGTCAGTTGTCATGACTTGTAGAAAATCCTCTCTGGAAATGGGCTTATGATAAAACTTAAGTCGATGTCCATTTACCACAAAGGAGACTTGTCCATCGTCAATTATTTTTATTTTTACAACTCCATTTTCATATACAGTGTCTACCTCGTAAGGGCCCAACCAACGGGTGGTAAGTTTTCCTTTTAAGGTTTTGAATCGGGAATCAAACAATAGATCCCAATCACTAGGTTGGAAGTGTTTCTTCTTGACAAAATTTTCATGCCACTTGCTCCTATGGTTTTGGACTAATATTGTCCGTTGGATGGCATCTTGCCTGATTTCATCCAAATCATTAAATTGTAGGGCTCGTTGCCTCTGAGCCTCATCCAAGTTCAATCCTAATTCTACGGAAATATAGAAGGTCCTTACTTGGAACTCTATAGGTAAAAGTACTTGTTTCCCGTACACTAGCTCATAAGGGGTATGCTCAGTAGTATTCCTCCAGGTAGTCCGGTATGCCCACAAAGCCTCTGGGAGTCTATCAGCCCAAACCCAGTGATGTAATTGAACAATATTGGTAAAGATGTCTTCCAGAACTTTGTTTGTAGATTCTACTTGACCATTGCCTTGCGGGTGGTATGGAGAAGATTTACAATGTTTAATGCCATATTTCTCTGTTATCTCTTTCATCAACTTAGAAGTGAATTGAGTGCCTTGTTCGGTAACAATTTCACAAGGGACATCGAAGCAGGTAAAGATGTCTTCATAGATAAATTCAACAACAGAATTATCTGTAGCCTTGAATAGAGATTTTGCCTCTACCCATTTGGTGACATAGCCCGTACAAACCAAAATATAGTTCTTCCTACGGGACATGGGCGAAATTGGTCCTTTAAAGTAGAGGGCCCATTTTTTTAAGGGTTCTATCATAACTTGTGCACGCAAAGGAATTTCATTAGCTGACGTAGGTCTTCCTATCCTTTGGAAACTATCACATCGTCTCACATATTTGGCAGCATCTTTGAAAATGATAGGCCAATAATAACCCGAATGTAGCACCTTATATGCCGTATGTTTGTCAGACAAATGGCCACCACATGGTCCATCATGACAACTTCGTAGTATTTCAGGTACGTCATCTTCTCGGACACATCTACGAATAATCAAATTAGGACCTGTGTGGAAAAGATCATGACCAATCCAATAGTAATTAACACTCTGTGTAATAATTTTCCTCTTTTCATGAGGTGACAAATGAGATGGTAACTTCCTAGTAGACAAATAGTTTTCCATATCTGCAAACCATGGGGTATTGACAGAAATGGAAAAGAGGTGCTCATCTGGGAAACTATTATCTACATGGATATCATCATCCTTATTTTTTATTCGGGAAATAAAGTTAGCTACTACATTATCCTTTCCAGGTCGGTCAAGCATAGTGATGTTAAATTCTTGTAATAACAAAAGCCACCTGTTCACTCAGCCATTAGTGATAGGTTTATTCATGAGGAAGCTAATGGTGAAATGATTGGTATGTACAAATACTTCATAACCTATAATGTAATGACGAAACTTGTTAATAACATGAACAACTGCCAAGAATTCTTTCTCGGTAACCGTATAGTTTAACTCGATAGGGGACAAGTTCTTTCTCACAAAACAAATGGCATACGACTGTTGGTCCTCTTTTTTCCCTAATACCCCTCCTATTGTGGTGTCGGAGGCATCAATGGATATATGAAATGGGAGAGTCCAATTGGGCCCTCTAAGAACTGGTGCCACAGACAGCTTATCTTTCAGGGTTTCAAAGGTAGTTTGACATTGCTCAGTCCAAACAAAATCAACATCTTTTATTAAGAATCCAAACATAGGTGCAACAATCTTTGTAAAATTTTCAATAAACCACCAGTAATATCCGGCATGTCCCAGAAATATTTGTATCCCTTCAGATGAAACATGATGTTCTAAAACTACTCCTTTAGTTAACAACATTTTTCACTTTTCATGGCTCAGAGATAGGTTCATTTCTTGGCATCTAATGAGGACCTTTTCTAAGTTGTCTAAGGCTTCTTGGTAAGTGTTTCCATAGAATGTGACGTCATGTATACTTCCACACAATCATGAATACAATCGGAAAATATCCCTAATATTGCTCATTGAAAAGTGGCAGGAGCATGTCTTGTCCTGGTCCTCGGGTGCTATAAGAATCTGATTGTACCCATTGTACCCATATAGAAAGGAGAATTACTTCTTTCTATACAAGGTATATAGAACTTGGTCGATGAAAGGAAGAGGAAAGTAGTCTTTCAGAGTGGCCTTGTTGAGTTCCCAGAAGTCAACAAAAATTCTCCATTTCCCGGTCACTTTCTTTGGAACCACTACAAGCGGGGATACCCACTTACTGTCGGAGATGGGATAGATAAATCCGACATTTAACAACTTTTGGATCTCCTCCTTAACTATGTATTTAAGTGTTTGGTTCATCCGTCGCTTGGGTTGCCTAATAGGTGTTACTTCCCCTTGGGTATATATGTGATGGATGCATGTGTCAGGGTGTATACCCTTCATGTCAGTGTATTCCCATGCAAATGCTTCTGATTGTTTTTTAAGGATATCTACTAACTGTTTTTGTTGGTCTGCATCTATCCCATAATTTATATGTAAAACTTTTCCTGGACTAATCTTGTAGGGCATAGTGTAAGACATGGAAGACTCATCAATCTCAAAAATAAAAGATGTTGAAGACAAAATGGATGGGTCTAATTGTTCTTGAAAATCTTCCCCAAACATGTATTTCAAGAACACACGACCCACACTAAGAGGGGGGGGGGTGAATTAGTGTGTGCATTATTTTAACAATTTCTTTTCATAAGTTACCGGTTAAAATATAATTGAACAGATTAAGAACAATCACATCATAATTATAATGAACACAAAGAACCGAATGTTTGTATAAGCTTTGTATAATTGATATGAACATAAATATGAATATAAGTGATCGAGGGTTTTCTCTTTAGCACCAACTAAATTTTTCATCACCAAATGAAATAAGGAGCACCAACCCCTTGGAGAGCACCAACTCTCTGCCAAGACCCAACTTGCTGCAAGTCCCAGCTTGCTGATAAAACCTAGTCTATCCAACTAGAGTCTATTCAACTCTAGTAGTAGTGATCCATTATAGAATCAATGACCAGAGATATACTTTAAGACACTGATCACCACATTTCATCTTCTCTGTTATTGACATTTTCTTTCCTCTGAGATCTTCTTGGAAACTGCTTCAACTTATTTAACTTCTGTTCTGAACTGCATTTTATCTTCTCTCTATTATTCACATTTTCTTTCCTCTTATGTCTTCTTGGAATCTTCTTCAACTTTTTATCTTCTATTCTGGAGTGCAGAGACACTATCTTATCACCACTTTTTCACGTTTATATAATCTTCAAACTGGTGTGAAATTTAAAACAACGTGTCCCTTTATTTGAACCATTGTAACTTTTCATTTAAAATGATAATCTAAAATTTAATTAATATCATTTTTCTTTTTATTCTTTATTCATATTTTCATGATTTATTCTCTTTTAATCATGACTTTGTATCGGTTCATTTTTGTCATAAATTGATCGCAGTCATGGATCAATTTAATCCTTTATACTTAATGCCTAATCTCTGTTATATTTACAGAGACCAGATTCCATGAAGGCGCTTCCTTCAAACCATCACATATGGCCCTGCATTACATAACCACGGGCTTTACCAATTATAGAGACATGTTATAATTTTATTTTAATATTCTTATAGCATATGACCAACGACGATGACCGAATGCTAATATTGAACGAGTGCTTGAGCACTTTACCAAATCAATGGTCATGATTCAATCTCCTGACGAGATGGACGGATAACGGGATTTTGGTACTTTTCCCTTTGAGTTATTGTGAATTCCAATATTACAAAACTCACGATCACGAAATCGCCGAAATGATTGGACGAATCATATTTATTTCACAAAGATAGATCTACAGTCTACTTTAGACCTAGACTCCCTTTCACTACTGAATCCGATGGCTGTGACTTGATCACACGATGAGATGGATGGTTGTCGGGATTTCGGCATTTTGGCCATCGAGTCTTTGAGACACTACTCCTTACAAAACTCTCGGTTGCAATATCTCTGATATTATCAGTCAGTTCATGTCTCTTCCATGGAAGAGATCAACGGTCCACCTTAAACCTTAATCTGATCCCTTCTTTCCTTAATCGAACGACTGTGTCTTAATCAGGTGTTGAGATGTATGGCTGCCAGTATTTCGACATTTTTCCTTCGAGTCTTCGTGACCTCCAACAGTTCAACACTCGGTCACTGTAAATCACATGACGCATGTCCCTTTCGGAGTTTGGGCATTTGGGACTTCGAGACACTAGAGTTTTTTACTTACAATGCAAAAATCCGAAGTGAGACTCTCGGGCGTGACATAAACTCTTATGTCACTTGATGACGTGTCACAATCCTATTAGCTTCCACGTGTAATTTATATTCGTGATATGCATGTGCCTAAAATGCCATATCATATTGACACTTTTCAGTGTCTTACTATGCCACGTGTCATTGCTGACGTGGTCTTCCACGCATTCTAGCTGACAAGGTTTGCTGACCAATAGTCTTGATCCAACAATCCTCCATCATCGTCCAAATCCAATGGACCTTATTCGCTCATTCTTCATTGCTTTAATCCAACACTATAATATGATCAACAGATGAGAGAAACCCCGAAGATAACTTTTAGATCAGACGAATGTCGGTATTTCAAGACTTCGTTTGTCGGTACTTTGATACATGAAACATGTCAAAACTTCTGAGGTGGATTTCGCTGATTAGATCAGATAGCTTAGATATTAACCATGATCTGACAGTCCAGATCCTCTTTCGCGATTTTGCATTTTGCTATTTGGAAGGTTAGCACTTCCAGTATTTGAATTTTCAGTCAGCAAAGTGTTGAACCAATTCCATGTGTCCTCTGGATCAATGGCCAAGATTCTCTCTCGATTCAATGGTCTATATTGGATCGCGAATTCACGTTCGGTATTTCAAGAGGCATGCTCAGTTCTCTCAACTCGTAATTTCTGAATTCCCGAAACGCAGTATTCCACTCTCATGAGATCGACGACCCACATCACTCCTCTTGATCGACAGTCCTTATTTGATCACAATTTCACATTTCGGTATTTCGAGAAGCATGCTCCGTTCTCTCAACTAGCAATCTCCGAATTCCCGAAATCTGTTATACCATTCTCGTCAGATCGACGATCCACGCCGCTCCTTCTGATCGATGGTCCTTATCTTATTGTGATTTCATGTTTTGGTATTTCAAAGGTTAGAGACCTTCTTCTGACTCCTTATTTCCTGATATCCGCTTACGTTGGATAGACGATCCATGACCCTTCAATGGTCCTCAAGCCCACGGTCACTCAAATGACCGATGTGTGTTGTATCAGACGATCAACATGGTCAAAATATTTGATCGAATGACTGCTGAGGTTTATTCACTCTGATCAGATGGTTGTTGAGGCTCTTCATTCACTAACTCTCCTAAGATTTAATATAGTCAGTCATTAGTTCTCCTAAGCTTTGATCACTACGTTTTCTAACCCTCCTAAAATTTTATCATAGGATTTTTTATCCTATCGTGATCAATGGTAATCACGAATTTCTTTTGCAACCTGATATACTGTGAAATGATCTCTTCCTTCTGATATTTGGTCTTCATACTTCTCTCTCATCCTATTTTCTCCTCCTCCTGAGCTTATGCTTTTTCTTCTCTGCATAATGTATGACATCTTTTGCTGACTGATATACTTTTGACATCAATGACAATATCATGTATCATTTAACAACATATCATCTGATCAAATGTCGACATCAATGACTATTGACATCAATGACAATATTTCCAACAATCTCCCCCTTTTTCATTGAGGTCAACACACTAACTTCATATACAAAACTCCCCCTGTGTTGATGCTTTCCTTTTATGAATTTTTCCTTTATATTAAGTTTCTCTCCCCCTTTGACATCAATGGAAAAGGGTTTCTTCTCCTATGATCTATCTGTATAAATACGTCTCTAACCACTGGTAAATCCTTCTACAATCAATCTTTTTTTGTTATAACATAGTGACTCCTTCTGTCGTTGATTTCTATCTCCCCCTAAGATATTCAATACATATATGTTTTAAGGGTTTTTGCAAAAATATCTGCCACCTGTGGTAAGCTCTGTATTTTACTGACCAAACTGACCTTGGGTAAATATTCCTATAGACATGTTCTGTCAATCATAGTTGAATGAATTCCTCTGTCAATATGCTTTCTCTCTTTTTGACTATTCTTCACCTTTGTTTCTGAAAAGGTAGATGTTCTTGACAGGGTTTCTTCCCCTGTTGATTTACTAACTTCTTATCTTAGTTGATTGGGATTTTATTTTTATTTGTTTTCTGTTTCAAATGAGTATTCTTTCTTGATACAAATTTTTGTAGTGATCGAGTCTTTTCAAGATTTAATCTAATTTGTTTCTTATTTACTAACCAAAACTTCACTTGAGTTTTTACTAACTGTTCTCCCCCTTTATTTCTATAAAGGGTATCATTTTCTGACGGGGTTTCTCCTCTTGTTTTTTTTTTTACAGGATGTCATGTACTTCATTTTGTACATCAGAATACTGTTGTTGTGGATACTAGAACACTGCACAATTGTAGCTGATCCTTTTTTCAAACAACCCTTGGTTATGTTCATCGATTCTCATCGATCTCTACCAATTGTTTTTGTATCATCCACCTTGACATCTGTACTCTCAACAATCTTATATATCCTAAGATTTTATAATCTTCATTCTTTCTTGGTAGTAGCATATCTAAGAAGAATACCTTCATCAGATTTGGCATCAAACTTTCTAAGATTTTTCTCAAGATTTTTGATATAACCCTTACTTCCAAAGAATTTGAAGTATTTTACAGAATGAGCTCTCCCAAACATGGTTCACAAGGATTTTTACTACTATTAATCCTGAGATGACCTCTGTTCAATATGAATATTGATGTGATTACAACTTCCCTCCAATATCAATACTAATTGATGGAATATCCATCAGATAATTACCTTCATCTTCAGGGTCCTCCTTGGGATAGGGAAACTTGGATGAAAAATGACCAACCTTTCCACAGTTAAAACATTTGTAAATAGGTTTGCCTTTGTACTTTCCTGATCCTTTCTGAAGTTTTCTAATGAAATTGGATTCTTCCACATCAGATTCTTCATGATGGTTGGATTGAGTTTTTTGCTCTTTATTTATCTTTGTGTCAGATGCTTTGAAAGATATTTCATCTTTTGCTGATTTATCATGCCCTGTTCTCATTTCATACGCTGTAAAGATTCCATGGAGCTGAAAAACTGTGAGTGTATTTAGACCAGACCTATCTTTAATTGAAGAAATCTTTGCATCATATCTCATAGGTAATGACCTTAAGGTTTTGTTCACAATGGGTTTATCTGTAACTTCTTTTTTTTGTTCTAGGATTGAAGATTCATCATCAACGTCATCATTGTGTGAACCAGAAGATTCTTTATCCTTGTTTTGAGAATATTCCTTATTAGATGTTTTATCCCCCAAAATCCTATTATTAACTTCATCAATTTTAGGAGAAATATTTTCCTCATATTTCTTATTTGGTACTTTGGATTTTATTTTCCATATCTTCTTATTTACGCTTGTTGTCATATTGTGTGAAGCATTTCTTTTTAACTTTTTTCTTGGTTCCAACAATTATAGGATTTGTGACCATATTCACCACAACTATAGCATCTCATAGTGTAACAATGCACAACAATATGTCCAACATGATTACAGTTCCAACATATTATACTGTTGTTGAACCTAACGGCTTGTTTTCTTCCATGATGCTGACAATCCAAGGCTTTATGACCATATTCATTACAAGAAAAAAAATAATCATTAAAGACACTCTCATACCTTATTTGATTCATCCATGAAGGTGTCTCTCTACTGAACTTGCTTTGAGGTGTATGAGTAGCTTATGGATGTCTTCCTTGATCTGATAGTCTTAGTTTTGTAGTGTTTTTTTCATTATTTGAACATGAAGAACCTGCATCATACTTGCTTTCCCTTCTTATAAAAGAAATACTTCCATCAGACCTGTCTTCACTTTTTACAAATGAAGGACTTGCATCAGGTTTCTTGGGGATATTGATCTTCTCCTTATTGTATCCAAGGCTAGATTTGTCACTTGGTGATCTCTGACTATCCAGGGTCATGGAGCTGATCAAGAACTTGTTTTGGGTGTCTGACTTCTAAACCTTCTTTCTAAGATTCACAACTTCTTCTTCCGGCTCATGACATGATTCTTCCTTTTTGTCCAACTGGTTCCTTACTACCCCTTCTCTCATTTTGGCTTCTTCAAGTTGTATTTTAAGATTGACATATTTTTCCCTTAGCTCCTTTAGATCTTCAAAGTTTTTGCTTGATACATCATCTTCCTTCTTTTCTTCTTTTGCTTGTCTAATTTTACTTTCCAGTCTATTGATTTTCTCTTCATTTTCTTCTGTTAGACCAACAACTTTTGTTTTCATTCTTTTGATCTCATCTTCTTTGTTTTCTAACTGAATCTTTTTCTTAGATATGATTTCTTTATTGTATTTGAGCTTTTCTTTTATTTCCAGTATATGCTTCTGATTTTTAAGCTCATCATTTTCCTTCTCCTTTTCTTTTACTTGATTAATTTCTTTCTTCAGCTTCTCAATCTCCTCTTCTTTCTCTTCTAACTGATTGTCCTGTTCATATATTATCTTATCACAGTCCTTGAGCATTTCCTTTATTTTCAGGACATGTTTTTTTTTCTTTTCAAGGAATTCTTGAGTGTAGTCATGAAGATAGCTATAGTCTGATTCATTATGGTGATAGAGGTATTCATAGAAACTCCAATCCACCTTTTATTTGGCCTTTGATAGTTCTTATTCTTCTTGTTCCGTGGGATAAATGCTAACAAAACATTTTTTTATTGTATCTAAGTCTTCTTCTTTACTTGCCGAGGAGGATTTAATATCACTGCTATTGTAGTCAAAATATTATGGGGAGTCCTTACTTTTATTGATGGTTGAGTCATCATCTTCATCCTTGATAGGAATGTCTTCTGTGTCTTTATTTTTATTTGATACATATTTTCTAACTTCAGCCATAAGTCCTTGGCAGATGTGCATATTCCTATTCTTGTCTTGACTGTATTTGATAATACATTGAGAAAAATCTTCAATGCCACTTCATTGTTCTTCCTTGATCCTTTTTGGATTGTAATTTTGGATAGATTCTTTGATGTAGTTAATTCCCAGGGCTTTCTTACTATTGCATTCCAAGCCTCAGATCCTTTTGAATTCAAAAACTATTTCATATTTTCTCTCCATGAGAAATAATATGTTCCATTGAATAAAGGAGCTTCAATTGCAGAGAGAGCCATGTGTCCACCCATTTCTTTAGGATCTGCCTTCCAGTGTTTTAAACTGTGTTTGAAGGAACCTGTCTCTGATACCAATTGAAAAACACACGACCCACACTAAGAGGGGGGGTGAATTAGTGTGTGAATTATTTTTACAAATTCTTTTCACAAGTTACCAGTTAAAATATAATTGAACAGATTAAGAACAAGCACATCATAATTATAATGAACACAAAGAACCAAATGTTTGTATAAGCTTTGTATAATTGATATGAATATATGTGATCGAGGATTTTCTTTTTAGCACCAACTAAATTTTTCAGCACCAAATGAAATAAGGAACACCAACCCCTCGGAGAGCACCAACTCTTTGCCAAGACCCAGCTTGGCACAAGACCCATCTTGCTGCAAGTCCTAGCTTGCTGATAAAACCTAGTCTATACAACTAGAGTCTATTCAACTCAGTAGTAGTGATCCATTATAGAATCAATGACCAAATATATACTTTAAGATACTCATCACCACATTTCATATTCTCTGTTATTCACATTTTCTTTCCTCTGATATCTTCTTGGAATCTGCTTCAACTTATTTAACTTCTATTTTGAACTACATTTTATCTTCTCTCTATTATTCACATTTTCTTTCCTCTGATGTCTTATTGGAATCTGATTCAACATTTTATCTTCTATTCTGGACTGCAGAGACACTATCGCCTCACCACTTTTTCTCGTTTATATAATCTTCAAACTGGTGTGAAATTTAAAACAACGTGTCCCTTTATTTGAACCATTGTACCTTTTCATTTAAAATGATAATATATAATTTAATTAATATCATTTTTCCTTTTATTCTTTATTCATATTTTCATGATTTATTCTCTTTTAATCATAACTTTGTATCGATTAATTTTTTTCATAAATTCATCACAGTCATGGATCAATTTAATCCTTTATACTCGATGCCTAATCTCTGTTATATTTATAGAGACCAGATTCCGTGAAGGAACTTCCTTCAAACCATCACATATGACCGTGCGTTACATAACCACGAGCTTTACCAATTATAGCGACATGTTATGATTTTTTTTTAATTTTCTTATAGCATATGACCAACGACGATGAACAAAAGCTAAGCTTGAACGAGTGCTTGAGTGATTTACCAAATCAACGGTCATGATTCAATCTCTTGATGAGATGGATGACTGACAGGATTTTGATACTTTTCCCTTTGAGTTATCGTGAATTCCAATACTACAAAACACACGATCACGAAATCGCCAAAATGATTGGACGACTCATATTTATTTCACGAAGATAGATCTACGGTCTACTTTATACCTAGACTCATCCTTTCACTGTTGAATCCAACGACTATGACTTGATCACACGATGGGATGGATGGCTGTCATGATTTTGGCATTTTGGCCATCAAGTCTTCGAGACACTGCTCCTTACAAAACTATCTGTTGCGATATCGCCGATATGATCAATCGATTCATGTCTCTTCCATGGAAGAGATCAATAGTCCACCTTAAACTTTAATCTGATCCCTTCTTTCCTTAATCGAACGACTGTGTCTCAATCAGGTGTTGAGATGTATGGCTGTCAAGATTTCGGCATTTTTCCTTCAAGTCTTCGTGACCTCCAAAATTTCAACTCTCGGTGACTGTAAATCACCTCACGGGTGTCCCTTTCAGAGTTTCGGCCTTCGGTACTCTGAGACACTAGATTTTTTTACTTACAATGAAAAAATCTGAAGTGAGACTCCTGGGGGTGACGTAAACACTTCCGTCACTTGATGACGTGTCACAATCGTACTAGTTTCCACGTGTCATTCATATTCGTGATATACACGTGCCTAAAATTCCATATCATCTTGACACTTGTCAGTTTCTTACTGACGTGGTCATCCATGCGTTCTAGCTGACAAGGTTTGTTCACCAATAGTCTTGATCCAACAATCCTCCATCGTCCTGCAAATCCAATGGACCTTATTCGATCATTCTTCATTGCTTTAATCCAACACTATAATATGATCAACGGATGAGAGAAACCCCAAAGATAACTTTTAGATTGGACGAATTTCAGTATTTCAGAACTTCATTTGTCGGTACTTCGAGACATGAAACATGTCAAAAATTTCGAGGTGGATTTCGTCGATTAGATCAGATGACTTAGATATTAACCATGATCCAATGGTCCAGATCCTCTTTCGCAATTTCATGTTTTTCTATTTGGAAGGTTAACGCTTCCAGTATTTGAATTTTCAGTCAACAAAGGGTTGAACTAACGCCATGTGTCCTTTGGCTCAATTGCCACAATTCACTCTCGATTCAATGGTTTGGATTGGATCACGAATTCACATTCAATATTTCAAGAGGCATGCTCCATTCTCTCAACTCACAATTTCTGAATTCCCAAAACCCGATATGCCACTCTCGTCAGATCGACGACCCACGTCGCTCCTCCTGATCGACTATCCTTATTTTATCGTGATTTTGTGTTTCGGTATTTCGAGAAGCATGCTATGTTCTCTCAACTCACAATCTCCAAATTCCTGAAATACAGTATACCACTCTTGTCAGATCGACGACCCACGTCGCTCCTCTTGATCGACGGTCCTTATCTTATCATGATTTCATGTTTCAGTATTTCAAAGGTTAGAGAACATCCATTCTTCTGACTTCTTATTTCCCAATATCCGATTTCTTGATATCCGCTTACGTTGGATCGACGGTCCATGGCACTTCAATGGTCATCAAGCCCACGGTCACTCAAATGACCGATGTGCATTATATCAGACGATCAACATGGTCAAAATACTTGATCGAACGACTGTTGAGGTTTCTTCACTCTGATCGGATGGCTGCTGAGGCTCTTCACTCACTAACTCTCCTAATCTTTAATATAGTCAGTCATTATTTCTCCTGAGCTTTGATCACTGCATTTTCTAACCCTCCTGAAATTTTATCATAGGATTGTTTATCCTATTGTGATAAACAATAATCATGATTTTCTTTTGCAACCTGATATATTGTGCAATGCGCTCTTCCTTCTAAGATTTGGTCTTCATAATTATCGCTCGTCATGTTTGCTCCTCCTCCTGATCTTGCTCTTTTCCTTCTCTGCATAATGTATGACATCTTCTGCTGACTGATAAACTGTTGACATCAATGACAATCACATCTGTCATTTAAAAACATATCATCTGATCGACTGTCGACATCAATGAATGTTGACATCAATGACAATATTTCCAACACCCGGAAGTCAACACAAATTATCCATTTCCCGGTCACTTTCTTTGGAACCACTACAAGTGGGGATACCCACTTACTTTCGGAGATGGGATAGATAAATATGACATTTAGCAACTTTTGGATCTCCTCCTTGACTATGTATTTAAGTGATGGGTTCATCCTTCTCTGGGGTTGCCTAACAGGTGTTACTTCCCCCTAGGTATATATGTGATTGATGCATGTGTTGGGGTTTATACCTTTCATGTCAGTGTATTCCCAGGCAAATGCTCCTGATTGTTTTTTAAGGATATCTACTAACTTTTTTTGTTGGTCTGCATCTAGCCCAAAATTTATATGTAAAAAAATTCTTGGACTAATCTTGTAGGGCATAGTGTAAGACATGTAAGAGTCATCAATCATAAAAATAAAAGATGTTGAATACAAAATGGATGGGTCTAATTGTTCTTGAAATTCTTCCCCAAACATGTATTCAAATTGGGGAAAGGACTGTGGAAAATCCACAGATGTGATAGCAGAAATAAACTGGTTTAGCACATTTTTTGTTGTGTGCTCCTGAAGTTCCCATGCATGGTCACTTGGCAATACGGGTTCTTCCAAGTCCTCGTTCTCATATGGAAATTCAAGCTACCAGATTCTACATAATAGGTTGAGCTGGAGGGTAAATGATGAGCTTATGGATAGAGAGACCATTTGAGATGGTCATTTCTCCTTCTCTACAACCAATAAATGCATTGGTTGTGGCTAGACAAGGTCTTCCCAAAATGAAGGGATGGCCTTTAGTAGGATCCTTTGAATGAATTACAATAAAATATACGGGGTACTCCCATGAGGCTAAAGTAACCATGATATCATCTAAAATTCCTTCAGGTATAACCCTAGTCTTATCCTCTAATTCCAAAATGGTTGGGGTAAGTCGAAGAAGAGGTTGTAACTGTAATTGTTCCAAGGTAGTAGTGGTCATAACATTGATGGCTGCCCCTAGATCTATGAGAGTGTTTCCAATGGAGACCTCATTAATGATTATAGTCACTATGGGGTTTCCTGGATTCCCATATTTTTCTAGTTTTGGCTTCTTTGATATGTATTCGGAAAGTCATCCTATCAAGTGTAATGTAGCGTGGTCCTTTTGCTTCTTACCTGGCTTCTTGATACAAAATTCTTTGACTACCTTACTATAGATTGGAATGTCTTTAATGGATTGAAGCAGAGGAATCTTGACACAAATAGTTTTCAATTCATTCAAAATGTCAAATTCTGGTCAGGTGGTAGGTTTCTCGACTACCAATTGGTCTGGATAAAGAGGTACCTTCATAATTTGTGAAGGTTCATTTCGGGGAAGCTTGGGTTCTTGATTCTTTGGGATAATAACATCTTCCCACCTGGTGTCATCTGTGGGTTGTTTGGTGGTTTCTTCTTCTTCTTTGTATTCCTGGATGACCACTGAAGGTCTCTCCCTATCTAGAATGTTTCCCGATCTTAGTTGAATTTCCTGTAATGGAACAGGAGTAATAACATACGTCGGGAAGGCCTGCATCTCAACATTGTGAATAGGTTGAGGGGGATTATTATTGGGATTCGGCACTAGCTATGCCAGTAATAGTGTCGATCTTAGGGAGCTTGCATTTTGATATTGTAGTAGTTTTTGTTGTGGAATAGGAGGTAAAGGTGGTGGAACAAAACCTGACAGAAGCTGCAGAGTGTTCGGTGAGAACTGAGGATAAGGTTGGTTGGACATATGGATAGGTGGAGCTTGAGGGTTTCCTTGGTTGTGTCCTCCCCTCCATCCTTGAATCCAAGGATGTTGGTACTGAGTAGACAATTTTTTCCAACCTGGTGAGTTCCACTATTGTTGTTGATAATAGGGTGGAACTTGAGACTATATATTCGGGTATGTGGGTTGATTCCTTGGCTTCCATGGCCTCCTAGGTGCATAAGAAGACTCCCCAGGATCTCCACTCCTATAGATGGATAATAAACCGAGCAATGATGGACATTTTTTAGTTACATGGTCTTCTATACAAAAGCCACAAACTGAAATTTTATCTAATGGGCATTCCCTTAAGGAATGCTTCCTCCTGCATCTTGGGCAATATATGCTCATTGTTTCATTTTCCTCCTCCTGTTTCTTTTTTATTTTTAGGGTGTCCAACTAGGAACTTATTGTTCTTAAGATATCTGTCTTGAAGTTCTCTAAAAGTTTCCCTATCTCTTCTCTTGTGATACCACCTGAACTAATTGGTTTTAAGTTTCTATTGTAAGGGTCCCGAAACTTCTTTCCTGTTTTGGCTCTACTCCTTGAGTAATTTTTACACATTTCACATATTTCAGCAAAAGGTTTATGATAGATTTCACCTGATGCCATCAAGTTAAGCATCTCTAGATATTCTTCTGAAATCCCCTTAAGGAAAAGATCCCTAATTGCATCCTCTGGGAGGTCATCGTATTTTGACTTCTGGGAGATGTAACCAAATCTTTCCATATAATCTTCAAGGGTCTCATCTTCTAATTGTTGATTTTAAAGATGTCGTTACAAGATTCTTTGGTCTTGCAGTAGTCTTGGTACTTCTTAAGAAATATGTCTTTCATGGCTTCCCAAGACCTAATACTGGATTCTCCCAACCCCATGAAACATCTTAGTGCAGAGTCTTTGAGGGTGGCAGGAAAGAGTTTTAATTTCTGGGCATCTTGTATGTAGTTGTAACTACTACACAAGATGCCAAATTCAAATAGGAAGGTGTCTAGATCTTCATTATTTTTATCGTAAAAGGTAGTCAGTGCTAAGAGAGGAATATTCTTCATGTTGACATTTGGAGTGGTGTCTAAAATCGGAAACCCAAAGATAGTTTTGGTTTGGTTTCCATTTTCTTCTTCCTCCCCAAGTCTTACATTGTTATGGTCCTCCTACTCATCCATATTGGCTTGGTTTCCAAAAAGAGAGTACTTAGGTGGTTTTACCTTTGAAGAAAAAAAGGTTTCCCTTTGATGGAAAGGTCTTCCTATGGACTGGATGTTTGGGACTTGTTGACGGGTGAAAATGACCGTCTGTCAATTGGAAGAATGAGTCTGGTCCAGGGTTGTTAAAATAACCCAAGCTGTTTGGTATAACTCGTTTTGACGGGTTTAATGGCTCCATTGGCCAATCTAAGAATCCTAAAAGAAACAAAAATAAAAGAAATGAAACAGATAACTAATTTCTAAATATTACATATATGTACATATGTATATAATGTGACTATAATAGGTGTATTTAAGCTAAAGATAGATAACTTTCATTTATATACATCATTTACAAGCTACAAGTTTTAATCAAAACTTGCGTAAATCAATTTGAAAATGACTGCTTTCGAAGAAGCAGATTAAAAAAAGCACATAGAATTTTTTTTTTTTGATTTTCCTTTTATAAGACTTAAACTAATGAAGAAATTGTTATGAAATGAAAATGTATAGATAGTCAAAAACTAAACTTTACGTTCAGATTTCAATGATAGACAAAAAGCAGGAAATTGAAATTAAGCTAACCTGTTATCGAGCTATTGATATGCACCCAAATATTTGTGTGATCTGAAAACATCTAATCACCTTGCCCAGGAGGGAAACCTGCACTGAAACTTTATTCTGTTCTGAATAAATGCAGAATGATTATATTAGCAATTAAATTTAAATAGAAGATAGGATGAATATCAACTGTTATTGTGATCTTATAATTTGCAAGTAATTACACCGAGATAAATCTCACTGTAACAATATTACATTTCAACATTCAACTGGAAATTAAAGAGAAATCTTATCATTTGAGATGAATATGTGATCACTCTGTTTTACTATCTGAAGCATCATATATGGACAAAATTTATAAATGAATTATCCCAACTCATAATAAAGCATGAAGACTAAAGCTATCAACACCTATTATCATATCAGGATAAACAAAACTTAAACAAAGACACCATACACAAGAAGTTAAAGCCGTAATATGTATGTCTGTTCCATTCAAGTCTGTGGATTAATTGTCCATCTTTCAGCCCCAGGACAAGATGCCTTGATTACAAAAATTACCAGTATTTAAAGAGTTTTTAGAAAAGCTAAATATATTATCTTATGGGATAAGATCAAATCTCAAAAATGGTTGGTTGATTACAAAAATAGAGGGCAATATAACCACTCTAGATCACACTGTATCTCTTAAAAACTATAAAACGTTTGTTCCTGTTTACAAAAAAAATAAGCCAAAGATATGGCTAATAAGCCCATAAATGCTTCATATCATTTGATCACCATAAACTGCTTGATATGCTGAAAAAAAAACCAAAAATAAATGAGTTTAGATATTGCTATAACCACTAATTTCCACAAATTCGAATGAAGATGAATTGGCTACATAATCAATTGATTATGTAGCTAGTTCTATTTTAACAACAAAAATCAAATATAATTAAAAATTAAAAATAAATAAACTAAGGCAATCAATCAAATCCTTACCTCTTAACTGCATGCTAAATTTAGTTCGCAGGATCTCAGAATTAACTACTACTGTAACACTCTCAACATTCTTAACTGTTATGTTCCTAGTTGTTTTCAAACAATTGCCTTGCCTTTGAACAATGGACTTAAGCCTATGATTTTCATCCTTTAGTGAGTCGATCTGATCAGTGAGAGTTTTGATTTGTGACTGCAGAATAGGTATGTCTGTATAATATTTGTCGATCCAAAACAGACAAACTTCACACCGTGGATCTGTGTTAGCTGTTTGAGAAGGTCCACGATCATGTGTTAGAACATCTTCACTATTGCATGTAGGTTTCTTATCAAACTTGATACCTGGAAATCCTTGACTGTGTTTCAAGCAGGGTGGAAAATTATCTATGAAATTATAAGCCTGGCTGAGATCTGGTTTAAGGCAAGAAGGGTCTTCTTCAGCCAAGAATTTCTCAATTTCAGAATCGGAGCTCTCATGAATTTCGATAATTTTGATCGAACTCACATGAGAGTTCGATTTATTTTGTAGGTTCCTTGAGATTAACCTACATGCCCTTTTATTTTTAAAACCTATATCCACATCATCCTTAGACGGTTTGTATGAAGGCATGTTGGCATTCTTCGCAGAGGTATTAGGATAGGCATATTGTTTATGGCCATGTAATTCAAGGACTATTGGCTCAACATTCATTTGTTTAGGCATAGGCTCACGGAGGATGGACGTAACACAGGCTTCTTTAGATGGAGGAACTTCTCTGTCAGTGGTAGGGACTGTGGTTTCTTGCAACATCAGCTTATCAACCTATAGGGTACTGGGTGTAACAAAACCATTTCGAATTAGGAAGGCATCCCAGTTATCATTTTGCAATTTTAGTTGATGAACTAACAATATATTTATCAGACCATGATGAAATAGACTGGATTTTAAACGCTGTCTCTTATATCTTTTTTCCGTCTTATATAGGCTTCTCAAAAAATAAGAAGGCATATTTAACTGAAACCGGATGAAATTCATCAACAAACGTATGTGATACAGGAAGACAAGACCAAAGCGACCGTCGCATGTGTGTCTCAGGATTACTAGCAAACCATGCCAATGAGTTTTTAACATGGATACATGCATACCTTTATCACAACAACTGATTTTTCTAGAGGTGAAGAACAGGCTCCATGGTACCTCCTCGACTTTGTCGTTTTTAAACCAATTTTATCCACTGACTGGAAGACATGTCACTTGACCCAAAAATTCCTCTGTGACCTCGACCTGAATGTCTCCTACCTTAGCTCGACAACCATAAAAAGAAAGGGCAAATTCTTGAGTGGTTTGCAAGTTAAAACCCTCAAATTTCACCAGAAATTCGAGCCAGCCTAGATCCTTAAGGTCATCCCTTGAATCATCATATAGGAGCAGGTTTTGTGAGCCATTGGGCTCGATCCTTACAACCGGAGCCATGAGGGTTCAGAAGGCATATAGAAAAATACAGTGAGTATGGAGGGTTTCTGGGACATAGAAAAACATAGCGAAAACTCAGACCCAAAACTCATCAACCCTAGTGCGTATGGAAAGAGGTTCTGTAATGAAAAATGAAGGCGTTTTGCTAAATGAATGCCAAGAGTACACACGAAACTTGAGACTTAGCTCGAAATGATGGGCCTATCATTGTCGGACAACCACCTCCCACAACTAAGCTCATTAAAGTTTATCATTGCGCAACAAGGTGGAACTGGTTTCTAAAGTTTAGGAGAGGAAAATTTGTAAACCAAAGTGTAGTGACAAGGATAGGTCTTACCAAGAGCCACAAAGATATATAGCATAGTTTAATTTCAATGGATCCTTGGTGTTTCAAACAACAATTCAAAGCACACTTCACAATCAATGAGCCAGTTTAAAGCAACAAACAAGATGATCCTCATAGCAAAAAAAACCTTTATTAAAAAAATGTAGAGACATCTACCTTTCATAAACTTTAGATAAAAGGTAATATAATCATAAGTCTTAATGCTTCATTCATGCTTTCAGTCATGAATGAAGCATGAAAACGAAGAAAGGAAAACAATAGGAATAACCAAAACATAAAAAATTTCTTATTAAAAGCAATAACAATATGACCCCGGGTAGGCAACTACATAATTTATTATTTGATACTTTAAAAGGTGAAAATTTTTTAGGGCTGCCAACAATGGCGACTTGTTGGGAGAAGCAGTTATCTCTGTATCACCAACGAGTTCAGTTTGGAAATATGTGAATGATTTCAAAACAAAGAACAACTGAAAGACATTTAAGCATCTTGACAATCAATACATGGTCCATCTTAAGATATCTCTCGTTAAAAATGAAATCTGGTGACATAATTCACAAATGAGAGCCACGATGTTTAAGTTAATGGCTCCAATGCCGTTGACAGGGCCACTGCTGCCAGCAGGCATCCATAGCCTCGGCAAGGATGTCAATTAACCCACTTAGACGCCTCTATCCTATCCAATAAATTTCAATTCAAAATGAAGGATACTTATGACCAAAATCAAAATTTGTACCTGAGATTTTTCTTTAACATGACATTGCTTCGCTGCCAGTGGGCCTATTCAGTACCCTGATGAAGTTGTCTTGGCATCATGCATGCATTTACCTGCTGCCAACATACCTGTTCAGTATCTCGATGGGTTTACAAACACTTCCCACAACTATTGAGAAATTATTCACAATCTAATATAATTTTAAAAACATTAAGAAGAGCGGGGTGACACAAATTCCAATTTTTAAAAGACTTGTTATTTTCCAAACCTTTAAGTTTTTGCTTGATAACCTTCATCATGATTTGAAAATAGTTTACATATGCAACTAATCTTTCAAGGACAGGAAGGAATCCTTGAGTTTCTTTCTTAAAAGTAGGGGTAGCGTAAAAAGATTTTTAATAATAGTTGTATCTGCTCTCAAGTGCAAATTGAAACCAGAAATCAATTCTGAACAAAAAACCATCTTTAACTAGTCTACTTTTTCAGGAAAACACAACAGTTGATGCTCCGACAGTCCTTGGAAGTTGTTTTAAGATGAAACATTTTGTTATCCTTTTCTGAACTAAAACATAATACAGACATGTTTGACCCAGAAAGACAATAAACAAAAATAAAAAATAAAAAGAAAAAGAAAATGGAAAGAGAAACAAACCAAAACAAAAAAGTATATACAAAAGGTGTATCTGAGATTTGTCAGGCGAAATACCTTTTGAGAGCTTGGCCATTCACTGGGAAGGTGTCTGGTTGTCCCTCTAAATTCTACAGGCGGAAATAACTGGGACCTAGTTTTTCAGTGATTAAGAAAGGTCCCAACCACAGGTTTTGGAACTTGGTATGTTCCCCTTTCCCCTCATGAGGTTTATCCCACTTGAGGAGAAGGCCACCTACCTCAAAATTCCCGTCGGAGGCATAACTTGAATCAAACCAGATTTTGACAATACGTTGATGTTGATCCAGTTTTTGTTTCGCTTGGGCTCTTACCTCTTCTAATTTGAGCAAATCATTAATCCGACTTTCCAGGGGAGGGTAATCTTCTTCCTGAACTTTCTATGATAGTTGCAGGGAGGGAAGCAAAACATGCAGAGGAAGAATTGCTTCCCTTACGTAAACGAGAAAGAAGGGGGAATTACCAAAAATGAATTTCAGAGTTACCCTATCAGCCCAAATTGCATTGAATAGTGTGTTGTGCTATTTTTTGTGGTTTTCAGAAACTATCTTCTTGATTATCTTGATCAGGTTTTTGTTTGCCGATTCTGCCAAACCATTTCCTTGGGCGTAATAGCTGGCATAATATTTTAATTTTATCCCTTTTTCTAAAGCAAAGGCACTCATATAGAGGGATGAAAAATAGGAAGCATTATTGAAAACTAGATATTCAGGAATACGGAATCGAGTAATGATGTTTGAATTAAGGAAATATATTACCTGACTGGTGTTTACCACTTTTAATGGTGCAGCCTCAGACCATATGGTGAAATAGTTTGATGTTGTAAGGATGTATTTATGCTACTGAGAGGAGGTGGGGTTAATTGGGCCAATGATGTCAAGACCCCATTGCTGAAAAGGGAAATCCACCGAGACAGGTTGCAGCGGGAATGCTGCCTTTTGTACTCGTCCATAAGACTTTTGGAAAATTACGCATTTGTGACATAATGTATGGGCATCTTTGAATAGTGTGGGCCAATAGTACCCTGATCTTAATACTTTGTGAGTAGTAGTGTCTCCACCAAAGTGCCCACCAGCTTCTCCTACATGTAATTCAGATAACACTTTGTCTGTTTCATCTCTTTCCAGACAACGCATAAGGATTTCATCAATTTTTTTATGAAATAATATATCATTCACCAACTAGAAAGGTGCAGATTTTAATCTTAATGCTCTTATATTTTTTGGATCAAGATGATGAGGATCTGAACCATGTGTTAGATAAAACTTAATGTCATCAAACCAAGAATTGGTAGGATCTTGTGCACAACAGATTTGACTTTGATTATGTTGATCTTCAGTTAACACATCAGTTTGACTTTGTTGTTTTTCAACTGAATCAGCGACTAATTTACATAGACCTTGGCCTCTAACAATTTGTGCAGGGATGATCTCGAGGTCATACTCTTGTAAGGATGTCATCCAGTTTTCCTGTTTTTCACCCAGTTCTTTCTGTACTAACAAATTTCTGATAGGAGGGTAAGGCATAATGACTTTAGTTCTTGATTTCAGTAGATACGATCGAAAATGTTTTACCTCTTTAAAAACAACATAAGCCTACTGATCAATAGCTGGATAATTAAAATCTTCTCCCTTGAAGGATGAGCTCATAAAGGAAATGGGAATTTCATTATTTTTCAACATTCTTTTGGGTTATCACAGTGGCATAAGATCGATCAGAGGCGAACGTATAAAGAGTGAAATATTGTGAAAATTCGGGGCTCATTAGGGATGGAGCCTCCACTATGGAGTTTTTTATTGAGTCAAAGGCTTGAATTTCATGTGGTCCCCAATGGTATTGCACATTATTTTTTATTAAGTTTTTCAATGGCCTCACCATTTACGAGAAACTCGGGACAAACCTTCTGACAAAATTTATCTGACCTAGAAAATATTGCATAGATTTTTTAGAAGAGGGGGGAGGAAGCTTTGAAATGAATTGAGTTCTTTTGGGATCAATGATCATCCCTTCATTGGATACTATGAATCCAAGAAGCTTGCCTTGTTCCACTGCAAAGACATATTTTTTAGGATTTAGAGAGATGTCGTACTTACAACATCGTTGTAAAATAGATCTCAAATGGTCTAAATGAACCCCTTTATTTTTGGAGAAAACAATGACATAATCAAGATAGACCACTGCAGATTGATTGATTAGACCACAAAAAGAGATATACATCGCTCTCTGGAAAGTGGCCCTGACATTTATAAGCCCAAAAGGAATCTTTCTATAGGCATAGGTACCCCATGGAGTACGAAAAGTGGTTTTCAGCTAGTCTGGGGGAGACATGAGGACATGGTTGTACCCTGAAAAACCATCCAGTAGTGACAATCTGTCAGAGCTGGATACCTGTTGGAGAATTTGTTCCATCGGAGGAACAAGGTAATTGTCTTTGTCAGATGCTCGATTTAAGTTCCGAAAATCAACACAGAGTCGAATTTCACCACTTTTCTTCCTCACAGGGACGAGATTAGATACCCACTCCGTGTGTCTTACTAGGAAGATTATCTTTGCATTCAATAGTTTGTTTAGTTCTTTCTTGACCGTTGGTTCAAGTTTGGGGTCCATCTTTTTCAACTTCTATTGAAAAGGTTGAGTTTGGGGTTTCATGGGGATGATGTGTTGTATAATGTTAGGGTCAAATGTTTTTAGATCATCATATGTCCAAGAAAATACATCCTTAAATTCTTTAAATAGTTTTATAAAGGCTGATTTTTCTTTCTCGGAACATCCCATTCCCAAATTGATGCATTGTGGATTATCTTTAGTTCCCAGATTTACCTTTTCATGGGTCAAGGAAAAACTATTCCTTTTACAATTTATTGATTTTTTGAATTTGTCATGCAAATCATAAAAATTTTCTAATCTTACCACAAATTTCGGGTTAGAATTTACCAGATCTGATGTTGATTCGGGAGACCTTGGGTCCGTTATTACCATAAAATTGTGGAGGTCTTCATCGTGGGTTCCTTTATTGATAACCACACCTTGGGAAGTGTCTTCCATGTGCAAGAAACTGATGATCTATTGATCATCATCGACACTCTCCAGTTAGTGATGTTGTCTGGGACTGATGGTCTGAACAACAACTCAACCAAAAATGCATTCGGAGAAAAGCCTTATATGGGAAAAAGTTTGGAAGCAACATTAGCTAACAAGTGAGCCTCATAATTATTTAATCTTTGAATGGATTTACTGTTAAATGCGGAAAATTTTTGCATTAGATTCCATACCTCATCTTGATAAATTTTCAGGTGTGGCGATATGCAATGAATAGAATTTCTTACATGTCTTACCACGATTTATGAATCACCGAATACCATTAAATTTCGTACTTTCAAATCTAGTGCCTTTCTGAGTCCTTGCAGAAGTTCCTCGTATTCAACAATGTTGTTTGTGCATTCAAATTCTAATCGGCAAGCGATCAAAGTTTTGTTACCTACTGGGTCAATGAGCACACATCCTGCACCAGCTCCTTCTTTAGATTTGGATCCATCGAAGTAGAGATACCATATGTGATCTTCATCAGTCGTATTAACCACATTAGGTAGTACTGCCAACTGCGTGCATGTCATGAGTTCTGATTGTTGTTCCGGTTTTGTGATGATAGAAGTTTCCATCATGAAGTTACCAAAAAAGGTGTTCATTCCCTGCATTTCGGGTGAATTAGCGGAAGCAGTAAGTGGTTCATTAGCGTCATTTAAATCGGTCATGGTAAACTTGAGGTAACGCTCATGATTGATCCTGATTTTGTTAGGCTTCCCATTCTCTGGTAGCCACAAATGTGAACAGTCTGTTGCAAAATAGCCATGCAACTGCTGGGACCAATCCCTGCTTAGAAATAATCCATAACTTCAGGGATGTCAATGATAATGATATCAATAATCTGGTGAACCTTAGGATTAGAGGATAACCTAACAAGGACATCTTTTAATTCACCTATTACCTTAACACTGGTCCGATCGAGCTAAATAATTTTTAGACTAGAAGGTTGAACTTCAACATTGATTTTTTGACAAACAGACCAGGGCATCACATTTGATGATGTGCCAGAATCTACCATGTAGTTATGTACATTCCTATTGAAAATTTCAAAAGTCAATAAAAAAGGTGGGACATTTTTGCGAGTATTAACAACAAAACTTTGTTGGTTTTTAGTCGCGGTCCCTGGAATTACTTTATTTACATTTAATACACTTTTTACAGCAAGGTCTCTTTTATCTGAGGGTTCTGGTGTTGTTTTAGTAGGGACATTTTGAGGTGTTTTAGGGATGATTTCTGCAATTTTCTTACTGTTCAGATTGTTGTTTTTTCTATTTTCTGCAATGTTCTGAAGCATCTTTTATAGAAGAAAAGGAAATTTCAACAGTTCATAAAAAAAATATTAGCTCTAAGTTTCTTTAGGTCTTCAATCAAATCATATTCTAAACTTGGGGTTGTTGAATTCTCTTTAGTTTCAATTTGCTTAAACTATTTTTGAGGTGCATTAGTTCCAATTTCAGAAGAGGGTTTATTCTGGGCTTTGCTTCTGGTATTGTAAGGATGGACAGTTTCAAAATTGGCTTGAAAGATACTGTTGGAAAAATGAATGAAGATATTAGGAGAGGATTCATCTTCTTCAACTGTTTCTTCTTCAACCACATCTTCAGAAATCTCAGGGGGAACTAAGTTATCATGTGCTTCAAGGATTGTCTGTATAGCATACTGTAGGCTTTCGAGGTTCAGGCCTTCAGGATTTAGGTTTGGCCAGTTTGAGGCAAAAGGTTTTCTAAAAGGGGGTTTGTAAGTTCCTTTGCTTAAAGATGCTTCTTGAACTGATCTCCTTAAGTCTACGACTTGATTTGATAATTTTTGGACAACCTTATGTAAACTTTCCAGATCTAAATTCTTTGATTGAGCTTTCGTTTGGGGAGGTCTAGGAAGAATTTCTATATTCTTCTTAAAATATGGGGTAGTCTCTGCCTCGTTACTAAGATTATTTTTTAGACTTAGAATGTCTTTCTCTATTTGGATTGCCTCCTCGAAGTCTTCTAATAACGTTTCCTTCTTAGACCTTTTTACCCAAATTGCTATATTTTGGTGTAGGGCTTTGGTGTAATATGTGACAATAAGATTTTCAGCAGGCATTGAATCAACGAGAATTTGATTTTTTTAAGTGATGAACCTTTGATTAAAATATTTTATTTTTTCCTTAGGGTTCATATTTAAGTTGGAGAGTTCCATGACTAAGACTTCAGGAGATTTATCATCTCCGAATTTCTCGAGGAAACAAGACTCGAATTTATCCCAAGATACATTGGTGTGGGGTTGTTGGGAAAAATACCACGTAGAGGAATTGCCTTCAAACGTATAAGGAAAAAGTCTACATACTACATCTTCATGTTCTATGCTTCGGAGTCTGATGGCTAGCATGAATTTTTTTATGTGATCCTCGACGATTTGCTTAGAGTCTGGATCGAATTTAGGGATCCATTTCTCTGGATCTTTAGGCAAAGGGTGTTGGGGTCCAGGTATGGCCACAACATCTTGATCGAGCCAGGGTCTGACGGGATTGTTTGGATTTTCCATGGGCGTAGGTGGTGTCGAAGGCTGAGATGAAGAATTGCCTTCGTCAGATGAATCTTCTCCTGAAGAGGAAGGAGATGAAGGGGGTGGTGAAGGTGGGATACCATATCCTCTAGTTGCAGGAGTGAGGATGGTATATGGATCTGTGGGGTTTAAGCGCAAACTAGTGCCTTCGAGTTTCTCTCTGATATCAAAGAAATCTAGAGGTTGATTCAGTGGCCAACCTAGTTGTCTGATACGGGCCAAAGCACCGTGTGTCCTTAGAAGTGACTGATGAGCAATTTCTTGTATGTCAGACCATGGAGGGTTTGGTGTTACTGTCTTAGCGGTAATCTGTGGATTTTCATTTGAGGTGGTTTTTGTTTGATAAGTAAAGTTGTCTTCAGAACAAATTCTTGTTACTATAGGGGAGAGGGTATGTGGGGGAGGAGTCTTGCGACCTCCACATGCCATCAATCGTGTTCAGGACCTCCTTCTAGCGCCATTTGTTGAAGGTTGAAAATGACCGTCCGTCAATTGGAAGAATGAGTCCGGTCCGGGGTTGTTAAAGTAACCCAAGCCATTTGGTATAACTCGTTCTGACGAGTTTAATGGATCCATTGGCCAATCTAAGAATCCTAAAATAAACAAAAATAAAAGAAACGAAATAGATAACTATTACGTATATGTACATATGTATATAATGTGACTATAATAGGTGTATTTAAGATAAATATAGATAACTATAATTTATATACATTATTTACAGGCTACAAGTTTTAATCGAAACTTGCGTAAATCGATGTGAAAATGAATGCTTTCGAAGAAGCAGATAAAAAAAAGTACATAGAAATCTTTTTTTTTTCTTTTTTCTTTTTATAAGACTTAAGCTAATGAAAAAGTTGTTATGAAATGAAAACGTATAGATAGTCAAAAACCAAACTTTATGTTCATATTTCAATGATAGACAAAAAGCAGGAAAATGAAATTAATCTAACCTGTTATCGAGCTATTGATATGCACCCAAATATCTGTGTGATCTGAAAACATCTAATCACCTTGCCTAGGAGGGAAACCTGCACTAAAAATTTAGTTTGTTCTGAATAAATGAAGAATGATTATATTGACAATTAAATTTAAATAGCAGATAGGATGAATATCAATCGTTATTGTGATCTTATAATTTGGAAGTAATTACACTGAGATAAATCTCATTGTAACAATATTACATTTCAACATTCAACCGAAAATTAAAGAGAAACTTATCATTTGAGCTGAATATGTGATCACTCTGTTTTACTATTTGAAGCATCATATATGGAAAACATTTATAAATGAATTATCCCAACTCATAATAAAGCATGAATACTAAAGCTATCAACACCTATTATCATATTAGGATAAACAAAACTTAAACAAATACACCATACACAAGAAGATAAATCCGTAATATGCATGTCTGTTCCATTCAAGTCGATGGATTAATTGTCCATCTTTCAGCCCCAGGCCAAGATGCCTTGATTACAAAAATTACCAGTATTTAAAGATTTTTTAGAAAAGCTAAATATCTTATCTTATGGGATAAGATCAAATCTCAAAAATGGTTGGTTGATTACAAAAATAGAGGGCAATATAACCACTCCAGATCACACTGTATCTCTTAAAAACTATAAAACATTTGTTCCTGTTTACAAAATAAATGAGCCAAATATATGGCTAATAAGCCCATAATTGCTTCATATCATTTGATCAACATAAACTGCTTGATATCCTGAAAAAAAAAATGAAAAAAAATGAGTTTAGATATTGCTATAACCACTATAATTTCCACAAATTCGAATGAAGATGAACTGACTACAGAATCAATTGATTCTGTAGCTAGTTCTATTTTAACAACAAAAATCAAATATAATTAAAAATAAAAAATAAATAAACTAAGGCAATCAATCAAATCCTTACCTCTTAACTGCATGCTAAATTTAGTTCACATGATCTTAGAATTAACTACTGTTGTAACACTCTCAACATTATTAACTGTTATGTTCCTAGTTGTTTTCAAATGCTTTCCTTTCCTTTGAATAGTGGAATTTAGCCTATGATTTTCATTCTTTAGTGAGTCGATCTGATCAGTGAGAGTTTTGATTTGTGACTGCAGAATAGGTATGGTTGTATAATACTTGTCGATCCAAAATATAAAAACTTCACACCATGGATCTGTGTTAGCTGTTTGAGAAGGTCCACAGTCACATATTAGAACGTCTTCACTCTTGCCTATAGGTTTCTTATCAAACTTGATACTTGGAAATCCTTGACTGTGTTTTAGGCAGGGTGGAAAATTATCTACAAAATTATAAGCTTGGCTGAGATCTAGTTTAAGGAAAGAAGGGTCTTCTTCAACCAAGAATTTCTCGATTTCGGAATCGAAGCTCTTTTGGATTTAGATCATTTTGATCAAACTCACATGAGAGTTCGATTTATTTCATAGGTTCCTTGAGATTAACCTACCTGTCCTTTTATTTTTAAAACCTATATCCACGACATCCTTAGACGGTTTGTATGAAGGCATGTTGGCATTCTTCACAGAGGTATTAGGATAGGCGTATTGTTCATGGCCATGTAATTCAAGGACTGCTGGCTCAACATCCATTTGCTCAAGCATAGGCTCACGGAGGATGGCTGTAACACAGGCTTCTTTAGATGGAGGAACTTCTCTGTCAGTGGCAGGGACTGTGGTTTCTTCCAACATGGGCTTATCAACCTCTAGGGTACTGGGTGTAATGAAACCATTTCGAATTAGGAAGGCATACCAATTATCATTTTGCAATTTTAGTTGATGAACTAACAATATATTTATCATACCATGATGAAACAGACTAGAGTTTAAACGTTGTCTCTTATATCTCTTTGCCATCTTATACAGGCTTCTCAAAAAATAATAAGGCATATTTAAATTAAACCTGATAAAATTCGTCAACAAACATATGTGATATAGGATGACAAGACCAAAGAGACCCTCGCATGTCAAGAATTGTCTCAGGATTTCTAGAAAACCATGCCACCGAGTTTTTAACAAAGATACATGCATACCTTTATCACAACAGTTGATTTTTCTAGAGGTGAAGAATAGGCTCCACGGTACCTCCTCGACTTTGGTGTTTTTAAACCACTTCTATTTGCTAACTAGAAGACCTGTCGCTTGACCCAAAAATTCTTTTGTGACCTCGACCTGAATGTATCCTACCTTAGCTCGGAAGCCATCAAAAGAAAGGGCAAATTCCTGAGCGGTTTGCATGTTAAAACCCTAAAATTTCACTAGAAATTCGAGCCAGCCTAGATCCTTAAGGTCATCCCTTGAATCATCATACAGGAGAAGGGTTTGTGAGCCATTGGGCTTGATCCTTACAACCGGAGCCATGAGGGTTCAGAAAGCATATAGAAAAATACAGTGAGTATGGAGGGTTTCTGGGACATAGAAAACCAGAGCGAAAACTCAGACCCAAAACTCATCAACCCTAGTGCATATGGAAAGAGGTCCTGTAATGTAAAATGAAGGCGTTTTGCTACATGAATTCCAAGAGTACACACGAAACTCGAGACTTAGCTTGAAATGATGGGCCTATCATTGTCGGACAACCACCTCCCACAGGGTATAGGTCACGACTAAGCTCATTAAAGTTTATCATTGCGCAACAAGGTGGAACTAGTTTCTAAAGTTTAGGAGAGGAAAATTTGTAAACCAAAGTGTAGTGACAAGGATAGGTCTTACCAAGAGCCATGAATATATATAGAATAGTTAAATTTCAATGGATCCTTGGTGTTTCAAACAACAATTCAAAGCACACTTCACAATCGATGAGCCAGTTTAATGCAATAAAGAAGATGAGCTTCATAGAAAAAAAACCTTTATTAAAAAAATGTAGAGACATATAGCTTTCATAAAATTTAGATAAAAGATAATACAATCATAAGTCTTAATGCTTCGTTCTTGATTTCAGTCATGAATGAAGCATGAAAACGAAGAAAGGATAACACTAGGAATAACCAAAACATAAAAAATTTCTTATTAAAAGAAATAACCATATGACCCCGGGTAGGCAACTACATAATTTATTATTTGATACTTTAAAAGGTGAAAAAAATGTAGGGCTACCAATAGGACTCTACTCAAGCCAGTTGAGACTATTGGTGCCAAAGTTTCTGTGTCAATTTGAGATATAATTACATTGGATGAACTACCAAACAAAAGATTCACCCGTTCAGGGTCTATGATGTCCTTAAAATTAGGGTCCCCTGGTGGTGGTGTAAAAGAAAAGGTTGTATTGTTTGGTTCTGCGGAAGGCTCAAGTGGTCTTGCCTCCTTTCCTAATATGATTGATGCTTCAATTTCTTGTTCTATAGTGCTCCCTGTGTTAGTCTCTTCAGAGACTATTTTAGCTCTTTGAGTTGAGCTAGCTTATGTTTTTCAGTATCAATCTGCGGATTTTATAAGCGGAATGTTCCTTCCCCCAAAGAGATTGGAAGGAACCTTGGTTGAAAGGTCTGATTTTGATTTAATGTATCTACCTTGTGGGTCTCTAGGCCTATTCATTAAAGAAAGAAAAAACAAAAGAAAAATCCACCATTTGGTTTCTAGGTCTATTCATGAAAGAGAACACAAACAAAAAGGAAAAATTACCATTGGGTTTGGGGGAACCTGCTATAGAAGATGCGTAGGTTCTTACCTCTCATCTTAAAGCTCCCCCGCCACCAAGCTAATGCTAAGGTATAAGGATGATCTATTTCTTAACTACTTCTTACCTTAAGACAACTCCCCGACAATGATGCCAAAAATGATGGGTGTTGTATATGCACTAAAAACATAGTAGAAACCCTCAATTAAATTGTCAACCCGGAGTAAGTAAAGTTAGAGTTGTAGAAAAATATATGCCAAAGGTAGAAGGTTGGTAGGAGTATAGTATAACTAAGGAAGGTAGCTATCTAAGGATAATCTACTCAAACAAAGCTATCTAATGAGAAAACCCTACTAAGAAAATTGAAACTAGGTAACCTAAGTACTTTTAGGCCAAGGATCGATGGATAGTTCTAAGAAAACAAGTAAAAACCCTACTTGAAGCAAACTAGTTCGAAAATAAGAAAAAAAAACTTTTAAGCATGACAATAAGAAAATGACAAAAGAAAACTACTTTAATCTTGCCAACCTATATTCAATGAGTAATTACCCTATGAAAGCAAGTAAATAAACAAGCAAGAAAAGACCTACCTAACCTACTAAAGAAAGTAAACAAGTAAGAAAAGACAATTATCTAACCTACTAAAAAAATAGACAAATAAGCAAAGACAACTAACTAACCTACTAAAGCAAATAGACAAGTAAGAAAAAACAACTAACTACTACAAGCAATCAAATTAAAACTTCTCATTGAACAACTATCTAGCCTAAGAGGCAAGTGGACTAAATTCTTAATTCAAAACTATTTCTAATTCATGAAAGGAAATCTATTTAATTGAAATAAAGAAGAGCTACGAACTAATTCTTAATCTATGATAATAAAACTACTATCTAATCTATCAAAGAAAAGTCTATCTATCCTACAACAACAACAAAAATATTTTCTAAGCTATGAAAGCAAGAAATCTATCTCTTCTGATCTATGAAAGCAAGAAAACTATCCTTTTAACCTATGAAAGAAAGAAAACTATCTTTAATCTATGAAAAACTCAAATATAATGCTGGCGGTTGTGTGAATGTCTTCGGTGTCGGATGTCTCGATGGCACTTGACAACAAAGGACAATTCAAAAGGTATAATCTCAACACTAATCTCAATGGAAAAGTGAAAGGTATGGATTAAACAATCCAATGAGAATTTATCCATGACAAAACAATGTTAGATACCCTGCATATTCATGTATTAACCATCAACAACATAACGAGATCATCATTGTACTTCTATACTATGTAAGAAAACTCCATAATTAAATTCAACCATAAACTAAGAAATATAATTGCGATTTAATTCTAGGAAAATAAATTACATAAATGAAACTATGCTACATCTATTCTAAGAATTCAAACTGTAATAAGAAAAATGTTTAAGAACATAAATTAAACTATGATATTGAAAAGTAAACTAACAATATGCATTAACCAACAACTAATTAAACAAGATCTATATAAAAATGAGATTAGCAAGTTATAATTAAAAACTGGAATTAATTCTATCCATCCATCAAATCCCTATCAAAGAGGACCCAAATAAAAACTCTATTCTATTCTAATTAAAACTATGTTTTAAACTTGA
>JASDQU010686023.1:39055-50135 GCA_032191745.1 Picea mariana | reverse complement strand
CCTCAAAGAAAAAACACTCCCTAACTCCCGAGTCTAACATTTAATCGACTGAGTTGTACCATGCATGAAAAATTTTTCTGCAATTATTGAATAGTTATTTGCCACTGAATGAAAAAGGAGTATGATAATCAATATACGTCTGACTTGCTCCTAAATGTATATATTCATTGTACGAAAGATTCTAAATTTTTTTTCTTCCAAAAGAAAATTTTCACTTGTATTATATTTGGTTTTTTAAAAACCAAAAGGATACAAAAAAGTGCCCATACAATACAGATGATGATTGTTCCATACATATCAAAACTATACCATAAGCATGTCCATACAATAGGAGGAGATCCCATAATACTTGTGGAGATAGTTATATCTTATCAAATCCTATCATCATTGGTCTATCATGGCGACAATAGATCTATATCTTCAAGCTAGAGAAATACAAAAGAAAATAAAAGTCTAGCATGAATAAAAAACCTAAAAGAGAGTAATACATTGAGGAAGACTCTCTAGTCCATTTGTCCAATGTTGATACATCAAAATACCAGTATGTTTCAATAAGACATTTTTAGATAGGATATCCGCCTCCACATTTAATTCCCGGTAAATATGAGAGAAACTGATCCGTGAGAAAGTTTGAGAGAGTTCAATGATCCTATATTTGCAGCATTCCAGCGCCGCAACTTGAAGCTTTCCTTTTTTGTTTAACCAGTCAATAATTATTTTGGAGTCTCCCCTCACATGAAGATCCAAAACATTATGACGAGAAGCCAAAAAAAGGGTGACCCAAATGACAATAAATTATTCCTTTGTGTTTGATCCTATGCCACAGTTGAAGGTCCAAGTGATCCAAGAGACATCACAATGATGTATCTTCTCGCCCGCTCCACAATACAGTCCCGAGTTATGAGAAGCCCCATCAAACCATGCATTGTTTCCATTCATCTGGATAAGTGGTTGAATAAAATGAGGGGCAATAATTCTCTTCATCTTTTCAATTTTCAGCTCACCCAAGATTCAGAAACAAACAGTGTTTTTGGAGACAGATAAATTTTCAAAAATCACCCTATTGCATGTAAGCCAAACAAACCAGCATATAATAATTGGTAGATGAGGTAAGGTGAAGTCCTGCAGAGACCAAGTTTTTGAGAAATCATACAAATTTGTTCCTGGGCACATATATTTGAGATTTAGGACTAAAAGGATCTTATGCCAAATAAATTTAGTAAATGGATAGTCCAAAAAGATGTGGGAGATAGTTTCAAAATTGTTACGATAGAGAAAGCACATATTAGGACCCATCCAACCCCGATGAATAAATATATCCCAAGTCAGAATCTTTTCATTTGCAGCAAGCCAAATGAAGAGTTTTACTTTTAATGGAAGGGACCCATGCCAAAGTTTTTTTCTCCATCATATGCATTTTTGTGACCAGATAATAGAAGAGATAGCATTGTATACATTATTTACAGTCAATAGGCCGGAACAGTCCCCACCATTCCATTGAAAAGTTTCTTCTGCTGCATGCAGTCGAATCCCCACTCCACTTAGCACCGAGCAATAAGATGTCCATTCTTGAGCTAGTGCCCCCGAGAGTCCTAAATTTGTACTGGATTTTCTAGTTTGTGCAAGAAAACCCACCATCAGAGTTATGTTGAGCTTGAAAAAGGAAGAAAACTTTTAAATTCGTAAAAAACTCCAGTAAACCATATGAGAGATAAGCCTTTGATCCAAGACCCAATATTTCATCCATGCCTATGTGAATAGCAAGTCTTTAATCAGGTTTCCAACATAACCAGTGATGAATATAAGTAATATTTTTTAAAAGAGATATCCAGATCGGTGAAGCGCTATTTGTGCAGATAACTGGATGTCTAAGCCAACAAGAAAGTGATAATGGTGTAATATATTTTCCAAATATAATACAATGCCAAATACCATCTTGTGTTAACACACGCCAAAGAGTTTTTGACGCCAATGCTTTCTTGAAAAGTTTAATATTGCGAAGACCCCAACCACCTACTGTTTTTGGCTTTGTGATAAAATCCCATCTGCAGGGATGAAGAGAATGATTTTTAACACTGCCAGTCCATAAAAAAGAAAACATCAATTGTCTAATCTTATTCAAAATGGAGTGAGGAATGTTGGCAAGAGCCATCCAGTAAACAACCTGGCCTTCCAGCACCGATTGTAATAGAATGTATCTTCCACCCAAAGTGAGCCAGCGATTGTACCAGTGTGCAATACGTTTTTCAAATTTTAAAAGAAGCTAGTTCCAATCAGCTGCTTTGTAGCAGTCTGGATTGAGATAATAGCCAAGGCATCTAAGACCCTGTGTGATCGCATGGTATCCAAATGAAAATATAGATTTAAAATTTTCTATGTCTGCCACCAGTAGACCAGAATAGTGGAAAGTGGATTTTGTTTCATTTATTTGTAGACCTAACGCATAATAGAAGAGATTTAGGATCGATTTGATCTCCTGCCATTCTATTAGTTCCTCTTTTGTGGAAGTAATGATATCATCCACAAAGAATAAGTGCAGTACTTTTACCAATCTGGAAACCTTAATGCTAGTGATAATCCCATCACGTTGTCGCAACTTGAGTAGAATATTCAAACCTTCCAGGGCCAAAATAAAAATTAGTGGGGAGAGAGGACATCCCTGTCGCAGGCCTCTTTCATTTGAGAAGAAGGCAATAGCTTCTCCATTGACCAGAATGACAATAGTCGCACTAGACATGCACCCCATGATCCAATTTGTGAAATGGAAGCCGAAACCAGATTGCAATAAAATCATTCTGAGATAGTCCCAATTGATATAGTCAAATGCTTTCTTTAAATCTAGTTTTAAGATCAGTGCTTGTAATTTCTTTTGCTTTATGTTGTGTAGTACCTCTTGGGCTGATCCGATAGAATCCAAAATCTTCCTACCTTTGATGAAGCCTATTTGTTCCTCTGAGATAAGACAATACATGTACGACTTGATCATGTCGGCGAGTAGTTTTGTGATAAGATTATAATGGAGGTTGGACACTGCAATAGGCCTAAAATCACTGAAGGTGATGGGATGATTAGATTTTGGAATCAATGTCAGAAAAGTAGAGTTTAGAGCACGTGAAACTGTTCCTCTGATTCTAGAATTTTCAACCAGTTCCCAAATATCATCACTGATCAGATAAAAAAAATGTAGGTAGAATTCAACTGTCCAGCCATCCGAGCTGAGACTTTTGTCTTTTTTAAAGGTGTTGAGCACCTTCCAAATCTCCTCTTTTGTGCAGGGAGTAAAGAGTAGTTATGCCTCACTATCACTGATGATTCTAGGATATATACCTGTGATTGATTCTTGTTCTATAATGTTTGTAAGTCTTTTTTCTTGGTAGGCATTTTTAAAGTGATAGTGCGCCGCATCAAGAAGTTTTTTTTTTCTAGTAATAAAGACATCATCATCTGATTGAAACACCTAGATATGCTTGTAATTCCTTCCGTGACTCACATATTTATGAAAATACTTTGTATTTCTATCTCCACATTTGATCCAGGTGGCTCTACTTTTTTTCGCCAATGCGCTTTCTCAATTAGAAGTAGATTAATCCGTTTTGTCTCAAGCAGTTTTAAATGTTGCTGCAGATTTAAGTACTCAATACCCTTTTTTCTTAGAGATTTCAAAGACAAAAACATGAATGTTATGTTCAAGATGAGAAAATCTATCAAAAGTCTTTGATAACTCCCATCGGGCCCAACGTTTTAATTTTTATTTTAGAACTTTTAATTTCCAAGCTAGTCTCCTCTAAACATCCGACTCATTTTTAAAGGTCTGATCGGTCCATACATCGAAGACCAGTTGCTCAAAATCAGGATTCCCCAACCAAATAGGATTAAAATTAAAAGGGTAAGAGGAGCGATGGGAGAAAGAATCAAATTGAAGAATAATGAGAGCATGATCCGAGATGAATGGATATGCTACCAAAGTTATGTATCTGTCGGCATGTTGAAGAAGATATTATGATAAGAAGAATCGATCAAGATTCTTAGATATACTCATTGCACCAGATCTTCCATTTCTCCAAGTAGGGACCACCTCTGCCGAAAGGAGATCAACCAAATTGTGTTCTTGGAAAATAACATTGTACTGTAAGGCCGTTGCGTCAGTAGAGACACTTGATCCCCAAATATCAGCAGATGATAAGGTAAAGTTGAAATCCCCTATCGAGATGAGATTTGGTTTTGCTAGAAGACCGAAAGTTGAAACCTTTAACCAAAAAGACAATTTGTCAAAACAAGGTCCATATACATTGAGAATGTTTATGTGTCACTTGTTGGTGCAATAGGTGCTTGTCAATAGGATTCCATCACAGCGAAAGAAAGGATTTAAATAAAACAAGACAGGATCCCAAGCCACAAGCAATCCACCCAAAGTGCCCACCAAATTTATTGCACTAACAAACCAGTTAGGCTTTAATCCATTGATAAAATCATGTGAACGTTGTTCGTCCACCAGAGTTTCCTGTAGAAAAATAATGCTAGGATTAATGGTATCAATCAATCGTTGAAGAGAGGATTTTTTGAGGGAACCTCCATCCCCATGAATGTTTAGGGACAAGAGTATCATGGACGTGACTTGAATATGGATTTAATGCCTCTAAGCACCCCAAGGTCAGTCAAATCCGTAGTTGGAACAATAGATAGTGTGACAGATGAGCAGGTTTTCCTTCGAGTGATGCGAGTTTTTATAGGCGAGGTCTCAAGACCTAAGCTGCGTGACCATGAGAAATCCTTTTTAATATGGTCTATATATGGGTCATGACAAGAATTAGAAGGTATATCTTGTAAATCGTTGATAGTTGATTTACCTAAATAGGTAGGAAGTGGGACCGGAAGGTGAAAATCCATTGAAGGAGGGATGGAGGAGATTAACCCAATACTGTCAATATCCTGGGCCTATAGTGAGGATACAAGAGAAGTAGTCCCAACCATAATATTGATATTCAATGAGTTGGGTATAGTAGGAAGGTTTACTTGATGAACAGACAGATTTGGGGAGGAAGCAGAGGGGACCCCATCCATGTTAAGTGGTAGGGAAGAAGATAGAGGTTCGAAGATCGGTGTCAATAAGGTAGTAGGAGGATCGAGTTTAAAGGACTCTAAATTCATAGGTGGTAAAGAGACAATGGGGTTTCACGACATGGGAATTTTTTTTTGTTTAGGGTCAAGACTTGGAATTGTTGAGGTGTCTAAATGGTGTCGTTCCCAAGAGGAAAGAATAAAATACAGAGTAGGACATAAGTTTTTAATCTTACCCATGAGTGAAGAGGGAGGAGTCGACTGTAAATTGGTAGTGTCCATCAGGTCCTCAGTCCCCTTGTCCATAATGCCTTCAAATCTCGGAGTATAAGAGTCCACAATCGAAGAATCATCCCTAGGTAACTTGTAAAGATAGGATCCTTTCGATTCCTCTTCTTCCCGAGCTCCTGTTCAGTCACTCCAGAGATGATCCATTTGATGACATGATGAACAATGAAAAGGAATACCAAGGTAATCGAGTCGTTGAGTCACCGAGCGACCTCTCCAGAAAATGTCTAAGACATCTGAAAGCCCAGCATGAATATCTAGTTGAACCATAATCCTTGACTGCATTCATCTGTTTTAACTCTTCAAGAGTTTTGGGTCAATACAAATAAAGCATCCTAGTTCATTATTGATGGGCTCCAGTGCCTTCTCGGTTCAGTACTGTAGGGGTAGTCCGAGTAGAAGAACCCATACATGTTGAAAATAAAAGGAGTCTGTTGATGGGTTAAAATAAACCCTCCACCTTTTGAGCATAATACTGCCACTTCCCATGGTCTAGAAGGTGTCAAGTATAAGCTGCAAGTCTTCAAGAGTGTTAAAAATAAAACCAAACCAACCAAAAGATAGAGAAATGAGCTCTGACACATATCCAAGAATGGGAATCCAATTGTCTAATAACCATTCCAGTAGTGAGTCAAAGCTAAGAGCATGGTAAGTGAACCTTCCCACAAGTCCACAGGGGGAGAGTCGAACGATTTCCTCTAATCCCACATCCGAGCCCATTATCAATTGTCATTTTCTCTTATTAGGCTTCCACAGTTTATTGTTGCTCGATGGCTTGGGTAGCCATGATTGAGAAATCCAGGCACGTTCTGGCAGACCTTTTTTTTGCCATTTGTCTACGCTTCCAATAGAGGATATCAGTCCGGGTAGCAGAGATGTAGTCAGAAGTGTATCAGTGGTAGGAAGGCAAGGTGAAACGGTATGCAACGGAGTTGATAGTTCTGCCACCTTTGGTAATAAGGTATGGTGAGAGGATGTAGATACAAAACGGACATTCGACAGTGGGAAGAGGATGACACTCTTCCACATGGCTTCGTTAGCCGCACTCATTAGTGCACTGACCTCATCCTCCATTGGAAGGTGCTGGAAGGTCTCTCCAGTAGGTGCCACCTCGCGCAGAGAGTAATGGTGGGCAGGTTTCAAGGAAGAAAAACTTGTGTAGGGATTAAGTAAGAAACAAAAATGTCAAGTTTTCAAGAAATAGTTATTATGCCAGACAGTAAGAGTACAAAAGAGTGGCAGAAGTAGGTGTAAAGGATGAGAAAAGATAGTTATGGAGAAAAAATTAATGGTTTAGATAAGTAATAGATAGACTAGAGGGGATCCAACGGTCAAGGGAAGTGCTCCGAAGCTTTGAGCATTATCTATACCATTAGTGTTATGCTCCAGTTCCATATAGGAAGAAGACAATGATCAAATCCCTCGTTTGTATCGAGTTCATGTTTATTACAGTAAACTCGCAAGGTAAGGCCAGATGTAGGCTTTGGTATCACCCAAAGAGTTAGTGAAATTGGGTTCTATGTCCAGAGTTCCCATTCTAAAAGAACCCTGCAAACATCTGAGAGAAGCCATTAAATTGATCCTTGGTAATCCTAAAAAACGCAGAAGTGCCATTAATATTGAGCTTCTACCTTGCCATTCAAATCATTTTCTCCCACTCAACCATGTGCTCACATTTGTGTTTCCTCCGATTCTAAAATTATGTCATGCCTGCCAAATAATTTAACTTTATCTATTAGTTGTACTAAAGATTCTGAATGTTTGTCTCTAAAGTGGGAGGTAAATGTTTTTTAGCATGCTGAATCCATTTTTGCATTTAAAGATGGATTTTGAACAACAAAAAATAGTGGTTGATGTAAATTTAGTACAACAGATAGACAACACCAATGTTTATGTCAAGCCTACCAAATAATTTAATTTAATATAAATTTCTATACTTATTATATAGTTAATATGCTTATTATATACTTAGCACAAATTTGAGTGGATTTTTTTCACAAATTTTTTATAATTTTTTTTCAATTTTGTTACAGTTAATCTGATTGATTATAGAGTTTTCTCTTATTGAAAAATTCTAATCTCTGAAATTCCAAAATTAATTAAAAAAATTAATTTTGTTTAAATAATAAATATATTAAATTTTAAATTTTTTAAATATCAAAATAATAATTTAATTTCCTAATAAAATGTAGGAAATCAGACTCCATTATTAACTCATGCTATAGTGTGCAATCCTTATATGTCAAGTAATGGCTTTTGGAACTTTTGATTTATACTTGGAAGAATAAAAACATGAAGTTTATTTTCTTTGAAATTTAGCTTACGTTTTTTAGTATATTAAATACAAAAAAGTTATTAAAAAAAATTGTATTTTCAACTTTGCACAAAGAACCCTTGTTTTATTTTAAATTTTCTCATTTTCCAAAAAATAAAAAATCTCTTATAACAAAAACACTGACATTTAATGTATTATATTACTAAGTATTATTGTTTCAAATAATGTTTGTGGGTAAAGCAAAGTTGTTCATTATATACTATGATCTTAACTCTAACAATTGCACTGCAATGATGTGACGTTCTTTAATGTAAAAGTAGATTCAATACCTTCTAATATCTTTATTACAATTTCACTATACAATATTAACCTATACAATTCTATTAATTGAAATAATCTTAATTAAATTTCAAATTAAAAATATCAAATTTATTATTATTATTTTAAATAACGCAAATAACACATTTATAAAAACATATATAAATTAAGATTTTGTAAAATATGTATAAGTCTATATTTTCCACAGAAAATTTCACATTATATTTATATTGAAAATATAATTTGTTCTCTTAACAATTATTATATCAGATAATCTTTTTGTTTTCATGGACTATTCCAACAAAAATTACACAGAAATTTTCAAAATCCTTTACAATACTTTTGTCTTCTTCTAAGAGTCCAAAAAAGACATTATTCAAGATGATAAGAGCCTACTGAAACCGGGCATAGGCTACACACAAGGAGACACCTGAATAAAACAACAAACTCTAAGAACACCCCCTATAGTCAACTAAAAAAGATTTAAAAATAGAGTAGGGCCCTCATGGACACATTCCCATAGATTGTATGCTATGATCCTTGGTTGTTTTTGAAGAACCTATTTTGATAAGCTATCAACCTCTTGGTTCTCTTCTCTGAAAATATGAGCAAAGGATATAGTCCTGAAGAGATTGATGAGCTCATAAATCCTATCCTTCCAACAGTCTAAAGTAACAACCTGTAAAGCGCCTTTCATGTTTAGCCAATCAATGACTATTTTTGAGTCTCCTAGAACAAGAAAATCTATGATTGAAAGCTGAGATGCCAGGTTTAGTGAAGCCCAAACCCAAAAAAGTTCAGCCCTAGTATTAGTTCCATGACCACAATTTAAAGTCCATTTATATGTTGTGTGTTTCGTGATTTTTATCACCCCACTTGCACTGCTTTGATCTCCTATTTTCTAAGCTACCCCATCAAACCACCCGATAATTTTTTCTTCAGGAATAGCAAATGCAAAAATTCTAGGGAAATGAACTTTTTCCTTTTTCTTGGATTTTCCCACTGCTTCTAAATATTGGTATACCATCTTCTGTATGGAGGGAGTCCCTGACTCGAGGATGGTCTTATTTCATTCTAACCATAAAAACCAACAAATATAGGATTATGATTCTTTGAACATTCCAATTTTCAAAGCACTCGATCACTGATGATCCATTCCACCCTAAAGAAATATTAAGAGAAAGTTTGATTCTTTCCCAAACTGAAATAGTAAAAGGAAATCTTACAAACAGATGTTTTACAGTTTCCTGCTTGCGTTTGTAAAGATGGCAAATACCTGGCCCTACCCAACCTTTTTTTTGTAGCTTTTTCCAAGTGAGAATTTTATTTTCAACAACAATCTAGACAAGAAGTTTAATTTTTTGTCGACAGTCCCAAAGCCACAGTTTTTTCCCCCATCCACCAATTGTATTTTTCCATAGTTTTGTAGCTAGAGCGTTATATACATTTTTAACTGTAAGTTGCCCAGAATTGTCACCACCCGTCCACTTTAATTCATCCAGTATATCTAGAAGTTGTACCCCTGATCCAATCAAATTTCTTCTAAACTTCCCCCATTTTGTAGCTAGATCACCTTCCAGCCCCAAATCTACATTGTCTGACCAAATCGATCTTATTGTTCCCGGGCAAAGATCTCGCCTAGCTTGATATAGGAAATATACATTTCTTTGATTGACTGAAAGTACTAGATCTTACTCCCATGCCCAAAATCATTTCCCATGCCCAAAATCACATCCTTCCCAAGTATAATGGAGTGTGTCGATCCCAGACTCCAGGCTAACAAATTTAAAACAAGAGGTGAAGAATTAAGAATATTTTTCCAAGTCTGGGATCCTTGAGTCGTAGCAGAAGAAGTCGATCTCAACCATGTCATCATAGTTCCATGGGGAATGTGCTTATCCTTTATAACCCGGTGCCAAATGTCATTCTTCATCAAGACTCTCCAAAGTGTATTTGTCGCTAGTGCCCTATAGAAACATAAGATATTTCTCAATCCCCAACCTCCATATTTCTTGGCCTTGTTAATATCTCCCCTCTACATAATTGATAACTCGTCTTCTTCTTGCTTTTTGACCATAAGAAGGAGAAAACCAATTGGCGGATCCGATTTAGAATTGTAGATGGAATATGAGCCAGAGCCATCGAATAGACTGACTGGCTCTCTAAAAATGATTTTATAAGCACGTAGCGACCACCCAGGGATAGCCAACGATTGCACCAGTGGCTTATCCACTTCTCAAATTTTGAAATGAGCCATTGCCAATCCTCAACCTTGTAGTTGTCAGGTTTAAAAAGAAACCCAAATATCTGAACCCTTCCAATAGATCTTTAAATTTGTAATGAAATAAATATTTTAAGTATTCTAGAGTGCCCTGATGAACTCCAAAGTGGAGGAAAGTGGATTTTTTAACATTAATCATCAGACCCGTCGCGCTACAAAAAAACATCCAAAATTTTATTAATTTCCTCCCACTCTGTGACCAAAGATTTTTTCATTATGAGAACATCATCCAAGAAAATAAGGTGCATGATCTTAATTATTCTGGAAACCTTTATCCCAAACAAATTTCCTTCTGCTTGACATTTTTTTAGAGAAAGGCTAAGGCCTTCCATCACAAGAATGAACATAAGTGGTGACAACGGAAAACCATGTCTTAGTCCTCTACCACTCTGGAAGAACGTTGTTGACTCTCCATTGATCAGAATGGAATAAGCTGCAGAGGTTACACAAACCATGATCCATTTTGTAGTGGGAAGACCAAAACCACATTGTAGAAGTGTTAATAGTAGAAAATCCTAGTTTGTGCAATCATAGGCCTTCTTCAAATCTAACTTCAAAATGATTGCGTGAAGTTTTTTTACCTTTATATTGTGCGGACACTCCTGTGCAGTGCCAATAGCATCTAATATCTGTCTTCCTTTTAGAAAGCCTAGTTGTTCCTTGGATAAGGAGAGGGATAGGATATCCTTGATCCTTCTTGCTATGATTTTTGCAATGATCTTGTAACATAAATTACACATAGAAATTGGGAAGAAATCGCTAAAGGAGTTGGGACTGTTGAATTTTGGAATCAACGCTATAAAAGTCGAATTAATTGATCTGATTACCTCACCTCTAAGCCTTGTTTCCTCCATTGCATC
>JASDQU010686023.1:9902-19960 GCA_032191745.1 Picea mariana | reverse complement strand
AACATTGTGAAGTTACAAAGTTCCTCACAATGTGACAAAGGAAAGAGTTTTCTAACGTAATGAGGTTTCAACGTCAATGCCACATTGTGATGTGGGTTATGTTTGTCACATTGGGACATTGAGAAATTTTCATCTCATTGAAATGTTGGGATATGTTTTTCACATTGTGAAAAGGGGTGATGTTCATCACTTTACAACATTTGGAATTTTTTGTCACATTGTGACATTGGTGTATGTGTGTAACATTATGACATGAGGATATGTTCATCACCTTGCGACATCTATTTATGATCATTAGATTGTGACATTACTATGTTTGTTAGATTCAAACATTACTATGTCCATCTCATTGCAATGTTACAATGTAGTGTACATCGCATTGCAATGTTAGGTTTTTCATGTTACATTGCATTGGTGGGTTTTGTACATTAGATTGCGACGTTGGCATATATTCATCAGATTGTGACATCAGGAAATTTTCATGACATTGTGACATAATGTTATGTTGGATTTCATCAGAGGTAATTTATGTTGGACTAGAGGTCATTTAAAATTTTATCATAGTTTATTAGTTCATAGGTAGTATATGTTGGATTACATAAGAGGTAATTTATGTTGGGTGAGAACTAATTTAAAACTTATCATAGTTGATTGGATCAGAGGTAAACGAAAAATTTATCATTGTTTAAGAGATTTATATGCTTGCCAAAAATATTTCATCAAATTCACTAGGATTGAATATGAGAATACAAATGTTGTAATGGAAACCGAATAAACTAATGTAAATGGAGCATTGAAGTATTTTTCATTTTTTTAAAGTTTGATTTGAGTGAAACATTAAATGAAATTAAATCATGTAATTTGAATTATTTGATGGTCATTGTACTTGGAAACCCTTTTTTTTTAATCTATAATTTAAACTTATTTGTCTCTTCTTTTAAAATTATTAAAATTATTAATCACTATGACAAAAATGAAATTATGTGAATATTTACATAGATTATGTGAAGAAACAAATAAATGTTCAATTCATGTATTACTTGCTAACAATGATGATGACGTACTTGGACCAAGTCATAGATGAGTGGCCATGTAAGTAATAGATTTATATCCATATCATAGTTTACATTTTGAAAAATCTCTTCAACCAAAAAAACCAACCACATTTAAATGTCATTCTATGATGTATCATAAAAACATTATGGAAATTAGAAACCATCAATATTTCTCTCTTAGACTTCAATAATTTTGATTTCTATTAAATGAATTAAGAAAACAATTATTTGGAAAATAACTCTATTTGGTTTGTAATGAACCTTTTATTATAATCTTACATAATATAAGATACAAAATTATATGCATTCTATTTTCAACCATTTCGCCACTATATATGTAGACCAATTAAAATATGTCAATTTAGAAATAGCATATAAAATTATTAAGAAAAAAGTCAATTTAAAATAAATCAATTAAAATTATTATATATATACAAATAATTATCTAAAATATGTAACATATTTACTCTGTAAATAAAAAAAATAAAAGTCTGATAGACCAATTCAATCGAACATTAATCATCATCATATATAAATTTAATTTTCATTTATTTATTTATATATATATATATATATAAATTAAATTTATATATTAAAACATATAAAAATAATAAAAATTAAATTTATATATTAAAACATATAAAAATTTGATATATTAAAACATATAAAAATATTATAATAGCTCAAAAATAAATTTAGAAAATAGTATAAAAACATGAAGAGGTACATTATATACATTTAACATTTAACATACAAACAAATTCCTACCATTGATCTTTGAATACCAAATTTATTTTGACTTAATTATTTTTCTTATATCTGCGAGTAATATAAATCCACCCATAATGCTTATTGAAGCATATAGTATGTAATAAGTTTGAAGCATGAGTTTCAATGTTTATTGAAGTTTATTAAACTAAGGTATTGAAGCATATAGTATGTAATAAGTTTGAAGCACGAGTTTCAATGTTTATTGAAGTTTATTAAACTAAGGCTAGACATGAGGTCTAGCATTAATTCATAACATTAATTGTTAACCCAAATGTTTTCAAGTTCTTCAAGATCTTATCGAGGCACTTTTGATGCTTGTCATTGGGACTGCGTGTTCTGACTCCTTTCAACACTCATGACTCCTATGGGCTACGTGTTATATGGTTCCCTTCAAACCCTTCTTTGTATGTTCTTGGTTCCCCATGAAAATGAATTCACCATACAGTTCGTTCTGCTTCCTGGTGAAAATACATTCACCATACCTTCTGCTTCTCGGTGAACGCAGTTCCAGTAAATGTGCTACTATAAATGTGCTATTGGTCTGAAGATGTTGTGAAGTTTAGTTTTCTAGATGACACCGAAGGCTTAAATGGTGCGTCCATGGGGCTGTCCCTTGGATTACCATCAGTCAGACCTATCATGGAGCAAGTATTGTGCCTCCAGTCTTCAATGAGGGAAATGGATGCATGAACAATGCCACAAGGTGGAGCCACTATATTCTTAATCCCCATCACTTGTGCCAGTATTATCTCATTTAAGAGGGTTTATGGAATAATGGGTGAAGCCTCCATGTCCTTTTGAGTGGAAAATAAAAATTTTGTGGTCTGGGAGGGATTTTTCGATACCCAATATCTGTTAGCAAAAGAGCGAGCATAATCAGCTACGATATGGCCTACCTTGTGGCTGGCACCGTGCACACCTAAAAGGGATGTTGATATAATCCAGATCCTGAGTATAAGTGCGGTCGACCACAGTAAGCTCCAGGGATTCATATCCAGTTATAGAGGCGGACCAAGAAGCATCCTGTGGACTTCTCCTTTTCAGGGGATGGAGGTTCAACTAGCGTTTCTGCGGACTACTCCAGTCCAGGCGGGGAATCTTCTAGCCTTGATTATGAAAAAACTGAACACCTGCAATGTTTGTCCTAGAAAAACAATTTACCATTTCTTTTTGGCATCGCCACAAATTATGCGATTCTGATACAGGGAACCTCTTCTGCATAGATTATGCCTAAACTTTGAAAATAAAATATTGTCATCTCTCATTGGCATTTCTATCTTAGATGATATAACATTGTGTAATAAAAAAATATATAAGAATCAATTAATATGATGTGTTTAATCTATAAGAGGAAAGATGCAAACAGGAAAATGCGACTATGAGGGCACTAATTCAATCCTACAGAATTTGCATGGCAGCGAGAATAAGTCCATTTATTCTTTATGGAATACATTAGAGTCCCTCCCGTCCGTTTCGTAAGGTATCATGAAGTCTGTGCCGTAAGGGTAACTTGTTTCCATAGAATAAGGAGAATAAAGTATTGATTTCATACAGGAGGAGAGCTTGCTCGAATTAAGTGATAGCTTCCTAGGATTCCTTTCTTCTGGATTTGAAAGGAGGCATGCTTGTCTTCCTGCAAGGTAGATCGGATTAGAGTAGTCTGGTAGGTAGAAGGCTAGCTCTAACTGTATGCTTCCGCCTATCAACCCAATTTGTTCTACGGTAAGCTCTTCATTTCCAGGTAGAGGACCTTTAGTCGATTCTCCTAGGGACTTCTCTTCTTCAGGGGAAGCAACTTCAACCAACGGTTCTCTGCGTTGCTCCACTCCAGGAAGGGAAGCTTCGGGCAGCTGTTTTCGAGGCTCTTGCTTTATATGATTAATCTGCAATCGGATGGAGACCATCGGATGATATAGCAGAGGAGTAGAAAACATAGGATTGATATAGCAGAGGAGTAGAAGGTAGAAAACTCATCTACGAGGAGCATGATTTCCACATAATTCCCATGCAAAATCTTGGAATGACATATGGAGGAACGCGTCACTAGAGAAGGCTCACATTTACTTTTGCACGATCCTGTATTAATTATTTGACTGCCCTATTCTTAAAAGCAGACAAGTGAAAATTTTACCATAATGAAATGAGACAAAATGCAAATCGGGCTATCACGTCAAACCAAAAAAATTATGATAGAAGTTTCATAATAAATTGAAAATATAACTTTTTAAATATATGTTTTGAGAGTTTGCGTACTTCTAGACTAATTGGTCAAATTTTAAGTCCTTATTAAAAAAATACAAAACAGATTTAAACAAACAAACGAAAAATAAAACGATATTAAATCGTTATTAAAAAAAAATCGAACAAACAAATGATAGAGCAACATGTGTTGTATTTTTTTCTAATGATAACGTAGCTAATAACACTATCTAATTAATAAATTCTTCTAGATTGATAACGCATCTTCTGGCATATTTGTTTTCACCAGAGCTTCGAATCATATTGCAGCTTCTGGTGTATTGTTTGACTACGAATGGTTATATGCTTTAGTTTATGTATATATACATTAGTTCAAATTTTCTTATATGCATAAATCGAAGTAACGAGCGAGGCACCAATGGTAATGGGAGATTTCCTCATGATGACTTACCACACTACACTCAATGTTCAGTAATTAAACTATACATTGTGGAAGAGACTGATTGTGAAAAAAATAAGGTAATGACTGCAGTCTACAACTCCAGCGTTGTGAAAGACTACCAAGAAGTGTGCCTAAGATATTATGTCTCTTAAATCCCTTGAAACTATATTGTTTTATTTTATTAGAATTTATAGTTTTATTAATTGATTGTTTAGATATTTTATTTCGTCAATATAAAAATATTGACATTATAATGAAGACTTCCATTCATTCCTTTGTCAAGCTATAATTAGTTTATGCATAGATGAATTAATTATTTTAATATGTGCATTTCATTTATGCTATAATCAGTTTATGCATATATGCATTAATTCGTTAATCCATTAATAATTTTTCATAGAATGATAATGCTTGTTTTCAATTGGACTTACACGGTTTTACTGAACTTCTCATATATATTTCACTTGGTAAACTATTTCTTTTTAGGGCTAATCCAATTTTAGGGTTAATCCAAACCGATCACGTCAAACTAGGGCTAATCCAAATCGATCAGGTCAAACTGAAAGGCAGAACAGGTAATTAAACTTCAAACTTACAAAGTTTGCTGCTATCTCCTCCCTTCTTTGCAGGGACTTGCTGTTGCCTTATTTTTAATTTATTCATAGAGAGAAGTATATGTGTATTTCCTTCAAAAATAGATATGTAATCCAAGCTTATGAAAACATTTTTGTTTCTTATTTTGAATTTAAAAACATTTTTGTTTGTGATTTTGAATTTAGTCATAGATAGAAGTACATTTTTTCACCAAGTATAGATAAAAGTATATACTTATTAAAACATTTTAATTATGATTTTAAATCTAGTCACATTTGATAGAGGGAAGAATAAATTTATACAAACCATGGTTATATTATTTTTCTAAAACTTTTTTTTTTAAATAAATATAAAACTATAATTATATTTGTTTTTTTAAATTTAAAATTTTTAAAAAACTTTGCATATAGAAAAAATAACAATATAAGTAAACTTCTTTGAATTAAAAAATATTTTATATTAAAATAAAATATAATTCGGAACCTCAGGATCTTGGAGAAGACGTATTTTGGTGTCTTGTCTTTGGGCCTCTCCCAAGCTCCAGTTTGTTGTCGATCGTACTATTTCTATTGAGTTTTGGGAACAATTATGTTTGGAAGACATCCCTTTTCCTTTTCGGTCCTTTCTTTGCAGACTTCACAAAAGCTATAGTTTGGTACTGGGCGAGGAATTTACTTTATTGGTTCATTGATAGAGGTGGATATCGGTAGCCACCCACCTTTTCCAACTGGCTCAAAACAATTTTCTGGCAATTTTGGTAATTTACTATTTTTAGCAGTTTTTCACTTCTAGAGTTGTTTTGAGGCCCTAAACGATGTTTTTTGGGAAAACGGGGAGAAATATGTGTGTTCCTTAGATATTACCCCTAAAATGAATCTCCTCAGTGATATCTTTCCAATGGGCTATCATACGCCTAAAATGAAGATCGTATGCAAAAGTTACGACCCCGGGAAGCTGATGTACTAACTTACCCAAACGGGGCCCACATGACTTTTGGCGCTTCATCTCCTAGGGTTAGGTTTTTGGATGTATGGGGTTTTGGGAATTCCTATTCATTGTAAAAAGGCCTTCAGAGCCTCATTGTAATCATATTCTTGTGAATGAGTGCAACCATCACATCTCTTCTCAGAGATGAGTCGCCACCATTCCAGCAAGCTTGTTTCCACTGCATTTTACAGTTTCAACTGATTTTCTTATTGAATAGAAAACCAGTTTTACCGTATCTCTGTTATTTTGTGTTAAGCACCTGTTAATAATCTGTAGTCATTTCATTCTACTCATAAATATGGATCAGTGGTATCAGAGCGGTTTGCTCCTTGTTGTCTTAATGCATGTCCCCAACGAGGTTGGAGTACAAAGAGTTGGGTCTCGAGATTGTTTCTCTTGAGGACAAAATCTCTCACACGCCCAAGAAACCTCTCATGGCAGGAGAAAATAAAGATGAAGGGACAGGAGATCCTTTCAAACTGTTGATTGAGAAATCCCTCACACAATAAAGGAACGAGATGATGGATAGTTTCATGCAAATCCTTCAACGACTACCAACATGCGACACATCTTCTTTGAGTGGAGGCACCACTCCCTTCAAGGCACAAATAAAATTTGATATTCCTATATTTGAAGGTCAGATAGACACAAATGTTGTAGACAAGTAGTTGAATCTACTAGAAGGGTATTTTTCTGTCCATAACTTTTCGAATAGAGAAAATATTACTCNAGAAGAACCCTCATTATTTATAGTCACGACCACCTAGGAATCCTTTAGGGATGTTATTAAGGAACAATACTACCCTGTCAGAAGTTATGACGACTTGTATACCAAATGGACCACACTGTGGCAAGAAAAAGGCCAAATAGTGCTAGATTTCACAAATATCTTCCATACCTTGCGCACCAAGCTGGGTATCAAATATTCAGAGCGACATCCGGTGCTCAAGTATTGTGGTGCTATGCATAGATACATCCATAATGAAATGGAATTTCTAGACATCTCATCCTTGGGCATAGTCTACTGATATTCTGTCAAAATCGAGAAGAAGCTCAAACAAAAGATGCAATGATTTGGGCCTGGGAACCCCACATAACGAAAGCCATGAAAGGGAGGCCCCAACCCACAAAACAAAGGAAAGAGAAAATACGGACAGTATCAAGACAACCAGTCCAAGCCGCAAGCAAAGAAGGACACTGAAAAGACTAAGAAAGATATCCAGAAGTGGTGCGAATTCCATAAGAGCCCTTGGCATAACACTGTTGACTGTCGCTCAAAGAAGTCGTTGTGGCTGAAGTAAAATCCTTTGAATCAGATGCAGGTTCTGACTCTTAGCCAAAACTAGAAAGGGGAAAAACGATCATAGACGCAGAACCCAGTTCCACCATTGCTACCACCAAGCTCCAGCCTGGTTAACCAGACGAGCCAGAAGAAGGAGAGCATCTCTTCCATTCAAAGATGTGGGTAAAAGGCACCCCACTGCACTTCATCGTTGATAGAGGTAGCTAGAAAAACCTCATCTCGACAGAGGTCGTCAAGTGGTCAGCCCTGTCGACAATGTTGCACCCACAACCCTACACCATTGGATGGCTCCACCAAGGAAGTGATCTCCACATCAACCAACAGTGTCGAATGCCATACGACATCAAACCCTTCAAAGACGAGGTATTATGTGATGTTTCTCCTATCGAAGTTTGTGATGTTCTTTTGGGCCAACCTTATTTATGGAAACATCATGTTGTATATGAGTATAGGCCTCGTAGTGTTCTTGTTAATTTGAACAATAAATTGTACAGGATACCTGAGGCAATCCCACCTAGTGCTATTTCCATGACCTCTACTAAGCAATATAGGAAGGTCATCTCTCAGACGAGGAAATTTGTCTTCTTCATGATTCACTCTCAGAATAAGTGAAATATCACAACCACATCCAGTGTCTCTACGACCGACCTCTCCACGCAACATAAGTAAGTAGATAAGGTCATGGAAGAATACTCTGATATCTTCTCCTCACCTACCGGGGTACCTCTGCATTGTCAGGTCAAGAACCCCATCGGTTTGACCCCCAACGCACTGCTGCCCAATGGGCCAGTCTATCGTCACTCTTTGTCAGAGAATGAGGAGATCAAGTGATAGATCCAAGAACTAATCCACAAGGGGCACATCCATACCAACTCATCACCTTGTGGGAGCCCAATCGTGCTGGTATAGAAGAAATATGCAACATGGTGACTCCGCATTGATTACTGGGCTCTGAATAAAATCATAGTCAGAAACTGGTACCCGATTTCCTGAATCGACGACCTCCTTGATCAACTCATATGGGCCAAATAATTCAGTAAGATTGATCTGAATTCTGGCTACCACTAGGTCCCGATAGAATAGACAGATGTATGGAAGACCTCCTTCAATTCAAAGGAAGGCCTTTTTGAATGGTTGGTAATGCCCTTTGGTTTGACAAATGCTCCAACCACTTTCATGAGGATGATGGATGATATCCTGTGACCATTTACCAATACTTTTGTAGTGGTGTACCTGGATGACATTGTTGGACAACTAAGAGGGGGGGGGGGTGAATCAGTTGTTATTGTGCTTAAAAAAATATGCCCATTTTAAACTCTTTACAAAACACTCAGTGACGATCACAATAATGCAGGGAAGTAAGCAATAGAATATTCAACACCAATCACACACATGACATATACAAAGACAAATATTTCCCGAGGAAACCCCTAAAGGGAAAAACCTCTTCTCCTTGATATGATAAGTAATCTTTATTTTCTATACATTATCATTCTTATGAGCTCCAACTCCTCTTGAGGCTACAACCTATTTTTTACAAGAAGCAACTTGTTGAGAGCACAAACTCTTTGGTTTCTCTAGCACCCACTAGAAGGAAGAATCAACTCCCTGATTGTTTCATTCCTTTGTCAAGATATAATTAGTTTATGCATAGATGCATTAATTTTTTTAATATGTGCATTTCATTTATGCTATAATTAGTTTATGCATATATGCATTAATTCGTTAATCCATTAATAATTTTTCATGGAATGATAATGCTTGTTTTCAATTGGACTTACACGGTTTTACTGAACTTCTCATATATATTTCATTTGGTAAACTATTTCTTTTTAGGGCTAATCCAAACCAGGTTAATCCAAATCGATCAGGTTAAGCTGAAACACAAACTTCAAACTTACAAATTTTGTTGCTATCTCCTCCCTTCTAGGAAGGGACTTGTTGTTAGCAACTCCCCTTGTTTTGAATTTAGTCATAGAGAGAAGTATATGCGTATTTCCTTCAAAATAGATATATAATCCAAGCTTCTAAAAACATTTTTGTTTGTGATTTTGAATTGAGTCATAGATAGAAGTATATTTTTTCACCAAGTATAGATAAAAGTATATACTTATTAGAACATTTTAATTATGATTCTGAATCTAGTCACATTTGATAGAGGGAAGAATAAATTTATAAAAACCATGGTTATATTATTTTTCTTAAACTCATTTTTTTTAAATAAATATAAAATTATAATTATATTTGTTTTTTTAAATTTAAACTTTTTAAAAAACTTTGCATGTCGAAAAAATAACAATATAAGTAAACTTCTTTGAATTAAAAAATATTTTATATTAAAATAAAATATAATTCGGAACCTCTGGATCTTGGAGAGGACGTATTTTGGTGTCTTGTCTTTGGGCCTCCCCCAAGCTCTAGTTTGTTGTTGATCGTACTATTTATGTTGAGTTTTGGGAACAATTATGTCTCGAAGACATCTCTTTTCCTTTTCGGTCATTTCTTTGTAGACTTCACAGAAGCTGTAGTTTGGCACTGGGTGAGGAATTTACTTTATTGGTTCATTGATAGAGGTGGATATCGGTAGCCACCCACCTTTTCCAAATGGCTCAAAACAGTTTTTTGGCAATATTGGTAATTTACTATTTTTAGCAGTTTTTCACTTCCAGAGCTGTTTTAAGGCCCTAAACGATGTTTTTTGGGAAAA
>JASDQU010686021.1:4134-24803 GCA_032191745.1 Picea mariana | reverse complement strand
TGGCTCTCTAAATTCACTGGTAGTGATGAAGAGAATGCTAAAAAACATGTGCGTGATTTTTATGCTTTCTTTCAACTTCACCCTATCAGTGACGATGTTGACGACCTAGCAATGAAACTTTTCTCTTCTACTCTTCATAATAATGCCATGAGATGGTATGATGACCTCCTTGATGCTAGTATTACATCCATGGATCAATTAGAAGAGGTTTTCCTCAAAAAATGGGATCCTTGTGTTTTGCTAAACAAACTTAATCACATGAAGAAGAATAAGAATGATACTGTTAGGGAATTTCATGATAAATTTGAAAGGTTATTACAACAGACCCTAGTAATTCATCACCCTCTACATGACTTTGTTCTTTTTCTTTACACCAAATCCTTTACAAGGAAAATAAGTTTCCCTATCAAAGACGAAGCTCCTAGAACAATCCAGAAAGTTTATAACATGGACACAGAAATCGAAGACAACATCTCCTCATTCAAAGAACAATCCTTTGTTCCAAGAGTCAAGATTTGTAAGCCCGAAGATACCCTAGATATTCCCAAGAGAGTACCCTCCCTTGAGACATCAATTGAAGAAACCCCAAAATATTTAGAACAAGACATCAGTTAACAAGAGGTTGAGGAAGGGGGTCTTGATGAAGGTTAACAATCCCATGGGGAGGAACAAGAAGTTACTCATGCTTCTAGCAAGGATAATGAGGACCTGGTTGAAGAGAAAGAGCCTGAAGATATTAAACATAATGATGAAGTATTGATGTGTGCTCCTCCCTTTGATCAAGCCATCCCAAATCCAATTTTTCATGCACAAGAAGAAGAGGATGAGGTTAGTCACTTTCCTTTTTAGGTTTTTGATAATATCTTATTCTATGCTTCAGAGAGTGAAGGAGAAATGGAATCCTTGGGAAAGATAGATCCTCATGGTTGTAAAGTTGAAGATGTAGAGGCAAGTTGTGAAGACGAGACAATGATCCTCACTCTTTCATTTGATGAAGTTATCCAAATCCTTAAAGATATTGCATGGGAAGAAGTAAACACAGTAAGTTGTCTCCCTTTCCAAAATTTTGATGATGCTTTATTTTATGATTTGGAAAGTGAAGAAGTGTTAGAGGATCCCTTGGATGTTTTGAGCCCTTCATGTTATGATAAAGTTGATGACTACGTTGATAATATTGATGAATTCATACATGTCAGAAAGAGTAAATGGGATGTGATCAGATATGATGAGGATCACATTTACGACATTGATTGTCATTTCCAAAAGTTTCCTTGACAACTATCATATGAGATTACTAATAGTTTTGACATTTGGAAACAAGGAGATGATATGATTACAAACTTTTTTCAAACACCGAAGGATGACCTCGTGCTATGACCTTGAGGATTTTGACGAGTATTCCTTTGAGCACTTGGATTTATTCAATAAAGAATATTATCAACCACCTTTGTGCTCAGATATTGATAAAGGTGAAGATATTGCTTTCCCAAAGAAGGATCCTTATGACAATGTCTTCCAGCTCCCTTTGACTATTTTATCTCATTGTGTCACTAAAGGTGTAGTTGGAAAGAATTCCCTTTGTCTTAAGTTTTCTTTAAGGAAAAGCTTACTTTTAGAATTAAAGGGTAGGTTGAATACCTCAAGAGGAAGTTTGTTATCTCAACCTTCCAGCCTTCCCTTGAGAAATTGTCAGTCATCCCCTAGGTTCTTGTTGGTTCCCTCCCAGACTTCAGGTTGTGAAGGCATCCAAGGTAGCCAACCTTCAGACTCTTTGATTCAGTCTATTGAACCTTTGATTTTTCACGATCCCTCTCTGATATGGATTGAGAACTTTCCCAAAGTGTGAATTGGCATGATTTTGTCCCTCCCCCCCACCTCCATGAGCTATAATTTACGATTTCCGATGATACAATACATTTTCTAACTCATGTTGTTTTTGTGTTGGACTTATCATTGTTTTGGTTTATGATGAAGCACAGAGGAAGGTATTATGAGACATTTCTAGGATGGTTTTACTGGCTATTTGACTATACCTAGCATTCAACCAATAGGTAAGTAGAGGTAAGTAGGTAGGCATTTGAATTCATTGTACATACCATCTGCATATCATGTTAGAGTAGTGTAGTTTCATTTCCATTTGTATATATGGTTTCTTTTATTTCATTTTATCATATATGAACCAGGGGTGATATCACCACCCCAAATGATTACTGATCGATTCTGTTGAGATCTAGCAGGTCACAGGTCATACCAGATATTTTGAGGTTCTCATGCACTCTACATTGAGCACATGTCCCCGAGTTGGAGCCAGATGTTATCCCATATCCTAGGGATAACTAAGGATATTATGTCTCGAGGCCAACAGGTCCCAGATATGGAGTACCGAGAGCCATATTGACTTGATCTTGGCCATGGAGGGCCCATCCTTTTTCTTCAACACCTCCATTCTGTCAATAGCAACAACATCCATCTAATCGGCTTGGTTTTGAAGTAGCAGTGGGTCTTTCTCCATGAGGTAATGAGTTCAGGTATCATGGTATCTGTCACTTTGATTCTCAAAGAATTTGAATATGTGCATTTAATTCTCTTTTTCTTCATAACGTTTTATTGGACATTATGCCTTTTAACTTGTCCATACTTGGGGGGGGATGACATAGTTCCCTGGCAAGTTGGTTCCCTTAGGGATGAGTTGTCACTGGTTGGGTGTATGAAAGGTCATCATCCATTCCTTCCATACTTATCACTTTTCATCATTTTCCCTCTCATCTATCCCATACATTGGTTCGAGCATTGGGTTTACCAAGCTAGTAAGGGTTGTACCTTACCTTGTCAAAAGAAGGGGATAAAGGCCTAGATGGTAAAAGTAGCTGGAAAAAGTTAAAATCCAAGATAAAAAATTGAGATGCTTTGCCCAGGGATCCCCGAGAAAGTAGTAAAAGGATTCTTATCAAGAAAAGGGGGGATCCATAAAATAGAATAAAACTCAATACCTAGTTGGTGGATAGGGGGTATCATCATGAGCCAACCTATTAGGTCCATGGGTATGTAGCGGTATGACACTACTATTCATCTGGTCACCACACCAGGGTAGTGTCTCTTGGTGGCATAGCCAAGAGAAAGGTGGTCTCATTATGAGCCAAACTTCGCATCTTCGTGAAATGCTTATGGATAATCTCACCACTGGTCACCAGGCTAGGGCATTTTCCTCCAACTATTCTCTTGAAAGAAAAATCAGTAAGACAAAGAGTAAAAAGGAATTGATTGGGCTAGGAAACAATTTCATCAATGACAAGGTGCAACTCACCCTCTACAAAGGCACCCACGGGTAAGACCCACATTTCCCTGTTATCATTGCACCCCTTGCCCAAACATCCCCCACACCATCTCATGCATTTACATGACCTAGATTGGTCTTCACCTGGAAACACCCCACACCTAAGGAGAATTATCCCAATAGGACGTCCTGAAATCCTCTCCAAACCTGGCTTGTAGAATAACATAACGTCTTTGAGCACTTGTCTAAGAAAAAGGGGGTTTTATGCACATGTTTGGGTAACTTGATTATTATATGTGATTCACATTACTATGATCCCTGTGAATTATGAACCCATGGAGGGCGTACTTGTTGTTGCTGTAGGACCATGCTCAGTGGATAGGTACATATGGGGAGATGATTATCTTGGACCTCCATAGGGCTAAAATCCCACCAAATGGATGCTGAGACCCCAGCCAGGGGTAGAGAGATATTAGAGGCTTGCATTAGAGAAAAGGGAGGACGTTCCACCAAAGGCACTTTGACAGGCCTAGACCTAGGGGGGTCTTGCCCTCCCACCATGACGTTGGCCCTTGAAGGAACCTGATGTCATCATTTAGAGCCTTGACGTCATCCAGTTGAGGTATCCAGCATGAAGACGGCTTTGGTTGGCACGCGTGGCAGTGCCTGAGGGGTTTTGAACCCCAATGTTTCACTTTAGAGGCCTAGTGTTCCAAGAGGGGCATGAAGTCACCCTAAAAAGATGAATTTAGGGTTTTATTTGTCAATTTTATGTAAAATTGGATTTTTCATGTAAATTGGCCATGTCGGCCTTTTCTGACCTAAAATGTAATTAAAGGTCATTTGTATTGTATAAATAAGAGATCAAACTCTCATTTTTATTCATCATATTTCACTCACACAAGTGTGAGGTCTGAAATTCGGCCTCTTTTAAGTCTTATTTGTTGAACTAAGTGGTGCACAACTCTTGGAGGGAGCTTTTATTAGTGAATTTTTGCATTTTCATGGTGGAAAATCTTCAACTAGGGATTATGACTAGATTATTCTTGGTGAATGTAAGTATAAATCTGCAATCCTTCTTTCTTTGGATGGTTATGATATCTTTTAATTTTCATTTATAAGATTATGAAATTGCTAGTGTGAAACCCTAGGAGAAAATGAACACATGTTATTGTCCTTCTCTTAATAGCTCTCCACCTACTTGATTTTGCAAGAAGACACCTCCATTGAAGCATATACTAGAGCCCTACCTCAGTAGCACTCTAGTACTATTGCTTCATTAAGAATTCATTTTATTTCAATCTTGACCTAAAGAAGAAGGAAAATTGCTAGGGCCTAGGGTTACCTACTTCCTAGTGACTTTTTTTGTCTAGGATTTTGGATGATTGAGGCCTTAGGTTACTAACACCTCAACCATTCTCCCTCTTGTCTTTATCTCACCCATTATCATTTATTTCTTCCAAATATTGCCACTGCAAAAGTGACATCATTTACCCTAAAGGCACTAGTTGATACCTTACATTTCATTGATTGATGAAAACAACCTTTAAACCATCTACTTCAAGGTCTTTACTAACCATTCATAACTTTAGATTAGACTAACTTACTAACCATATTGTTGTTGTTGCAAAAGATAGCTACAACCATCTATGACAATAGTAAAAGCATCTTAAGAGAAAGTGTTAGAGATGATTTTACATTACCTTCTTTGCTTCTGACAAATACTAGCATATTGCCAATTTTAGGTTATCATTTTTGGTCATCATTGAAGCTTATTTAAGACACAATTGTAAAGATATTATTATATATACATTGTTTTTATAATTATTTATGCTTCTTCATATTTTATATCAGCTCATGCTTTTATTCAAAGTCCACAGATTTATGAAGCACTAATATCAATTGGTACTTGCAAATAATGTTTTTCTTGTTGTCTTGTTCTGGGTAGGTACACTTAAGAAAATCTTTGCTTCATCATGTTAAAACCTTTAGGACTTTCTGATCAGAGTGACTTGTGAGAGGGGAAGAAATTTCTTGATACTATTACCTTTTCCTTCTCAAACCCCTAGGTCATCGAGGACGTCTCCTCTGGGCTACTACCCCTAAAGAGAAAGAGGTGTCTTATTTAGGTGACAGTGATAGGACAACCTTCTGTTATGCCAATTTATTGTTCACTTGCTTTTGTCTTTTGGGCAAGTACAAATTGCGCGATAACAGTCCCATCTACTACCATTTTCTTGATCTCTGCCAAGCAACGTAGGAAGGTCATCTCTCAGACCGAGAAGTTTTTCTTCTTCGTGATTCGCGCTCAGAGTGAGCAGAAGGTTGTAGTCACATCCATGGCCTTTGTGACAGGTCTCTCCACGTAGCAAAAGAAAGAGGATAAGGTCATGGAAGAATACAAAGACATATTCTCCTTGCCCATTGGGGTACCTCTGCACTGTCAGGTCAAGCACTCAATTGATCTGACCCCCGATGCACCACTTCCGAATGAGCCAGTGTATTGCTGCTCTCTGTCAAAAAATGAGGAAACCAAGCGCCAAATCTAAGAGCTGCTCGAAAAGGGGCACATACTCCCAATATCATCACCTTGTGGAAGCCCAATTGTGCTTGTGTAGAAGAAAGACAGGTCCTAGAGACTCTTAATTGATTATCGGGCCCTAAATAAAATCACAGTCAGGAGCCAGTACCCAATTCCACGAATTGACGATCTCCTTGACTAGCTCAAGGGGGGAAAATACTTCAGTAAGATTGATCTAAAGTCCAGATACCACCAGGTTCCAATAGAGTAGACCAATGTATGGAAGAATGCCTTCAAGTCCAAAGAAGTTATTTTTGAATGGTTGGTCATACCCTTTGGCTTAACAAATGCCCCAACAACTTTCATGAGGATGATGGAAGATATCTTGTGGCCTTTCACCAATTCTTTTGTGGTAGTGTATTTGGATGACATCCTCATCTTCAACAAGAATTGGGAAGAATACTTGGAGCACATTCAATAGGTTCTGCACTCTCTGCGATAACACAAGCTATATGCAAATTTGGAAAAATTATCCTTCGGCATGAATAAGGTCCAATACCTAGGATACATTGTTGATGAGCATGGGGTGCAGGTCGATCCAGCCAAAATCCAAGTCATCTGTGACTGGCTAGCCCCGACCACAGTCATTGGGCTTCGAAGCTTCTTAAGCCTTGCCAATTTCTATTGCAGGTTCATGTTGGGATTCTCCCACATTGCATGGGCCCTTAGCCAAGTGACGAGGGGCGGTGGCAAGGAAAAATTCATGTGGTTCCAGTCGCAATAGAAAGCGTTATATGATTTAAAACAACACTTGTGATCAACCCTGGTGCTCTCATTACTCGACTTGTAACAGTCATTTGATATTGAGAGAGATGCTTCAGACTATTTTGTGGGTGCGGTTCTCACTCATCATGGACATTCTGTGGCCTATCATAGTGAGACACTATCAGATACTATCTGTAAGTACCTACTTACGACAAAGAAATGTACTCCATTGTACAAACCCATCGCCAGTGGAGGCATTACATTCTCGGGAAGGAGATAGTCATCCACACTAATCATAAGCCTGTGCAGTTCATGCAGACACAAGGTAAATTGCAGAATGACTGCCGTCAAAAGTGGTACACATACTTGCAACAGTTCCATCTCAACATCAAGTATAAGACAGGGAGAACCAACTACATCCTTGACTGCCTCAACTGACCTCTATTTTCCACACTAACCACGATGCTACCTCCTGCGAACATGAGACTTTCGTATGGCCCCAACTATATGAACGAGATTCTGACTTTGCCACTACCTACCAGATGTTGAGCACAAACACAATTGTCACTAATTTTCATCTACAAGATGGGTTGTTGTGCCATCTGAGCCATCTCTGTCTTCCATCAAGCGAGCGCAGAAAGATGATTTGGTAAGCTCACTACAATCGGGTGGCAGGGCACTTCGGCGTAGAGAAGACAGTGGCAATGTTGCAACAACATTTCTATTGGTTGAAAATCCAACAGGATGTCAGCAATTATATCAGGTCCTACATGATGTGCACCATTGCCAAACCAACCATTAAGAAACAAACAGTGCATAGCCCTCTACCTACTCCTGATAGGCCCATGGAATCCATCTCGATGGACTACATACCGAGCCTCCCTTCAACCAAGTAGTGAAAGGACTGTGTTTTTGTGGTTTTTGATCGATTTTCCAAGATGACGATTCTAGTCGCCTGCAAGAAGAGCATCACAGCAGAGGCCACTACCAAGCTCTTCTTCGAAAGAGTGTGGGTATATTTTCGAATACCACAAAACATCATCTTCGATCAGGAAAGTTGGTTACTCAACAAATTCTGGTTGAGCCTCTGGTCACGGATGCACACCAAGCTCACCAAATACATGGCTTCCACTCCCAAACGGATGGCCAAACCAAGGTCATCAATAGGATGATCATGCATATTTTGGCATGTACAATTCCAAGCATTCGTGCACATGAGATGAGAGTATTCCCTATGTTCAACATATCTACAAGAGAGCCATACATAGCTCAACCGACCACATCTCCTTTCAGGTGGGGTTGGGATTTCAACCATTGGGTCTCATGGATGTTGCATTACCCCTTACGTCCACACAAGCATAATTGTCCCATGCGTAAATCGAAGCCGACAAAGCCACTCGGTTTATTGAACGAATCCAACACATCCACCAACAGGTTCGGGATATTTTTCATAAGTTCAATGCCAAGCACAAGCAACGTCGTGATCAACACTGGTTGCCACACAAGTTTCAGGTGGGAGATAAAGTTTGGTTGCACTTGCAGAAAGAATGCCTTACAGGACCCCATCGGAAGATTTGTCCACTCTGTTATGGAACTTATACCATCACCAAGGCTATGGGTGACAATGTTCTTGAGCTCAACATCCCCCCCTTCCTTGGCTTGCACGCAGTGTTTAATGTGGACCTCCTTCGACCATACTTTCCACCATTATTGGACACCTCAGAGGTAGTAGAACAATTGACATTGGCGTAACTCAACCCTGACTACATGGAACATGAATCCACTGATCAGATCATGGGGACACAGGTCAAGGGTGCTCGCCAACACAAGTTTCACATTTATCATGTTGTCAAATAGGGAAGCTCCTACACCAAGGAAAGTGGCTCACCCGGGGCCAAATTCAGTGTAAATTTCCTCATCTGATGGGGGAACTCAACGCAATGGAGACCATTGATTCCTAATGAGGGAGGATTGATCCATGTGGATATTGGTGGCCACCCACCTATTCCAATTGGCTCACATACATATTTCATTTTGGCAATTTTAGTTTTCATTTTGGAAGTTTTTTCTAGCTTTTCGGGTCCTAAACTTCCGGGGTTGTTTTGAGGCCCTAAACAACGCTTTTTGGGCCTACCACAGTCACACCATAAAAAAATTCAAAGAGTGATGGAAGAATGTGTAATCCTTGGATAGACCTTTCCAACAATATATCGTGCGCCTAAAACAAATATCGTATGCAAAATTTATGACCTAGGGAAGTTGATGTACCAACTTACCCCAACGGGGCCCACATGACTTTTGACGCTTCATCTCCTAGGGTTAGATTTTTGGATGTCTAGGGTTTTGGCATTCATGTTTGATGTAAAAAGGATTTTGGAGCCTCATTGTAATCATCTTCTTGTGAATGAGCATAGCTGTCACATCTCTTCTCAGAGATAAGCTTCCACCATTCTAGCACGCTTGTTTCAGTCTGCATTTTACAGTTTCAATATATTTCTTATTTAATAGAAGTCAAGTTTTTCTATATCTTTGTTATTATTCATTGTGTCTCTATGTTAATATTATAGATCTGTGTTTTCATTTCGTTCCGCTCATAAATCCAGATCATAAGAGACCTTTTAGTTTGAGCTCCCTATAATATTGTTAATATTAATAAAAAGATTCATTAAGATTAATTCACCTGTTTCAAAGATAAGAATGTGATGATAAGATTACGTGTGTTGTTGAATTTTTATTTAAGCATGTGCTTGAGTGATATATCCTTTAGTTTCTAGTGGAAAGGTTTTGGGTCTTCTCAAAGGTGTAGGATGATTTCTTAAGAGGTGATGAGCCATAGTAAAATAGGCCATTGCATTTCATTGTACATTCTTATGTATTCCACATATTTATGTATACTTTGTTAAAAACTTATTTCTCTAAAATCTTCCTACATTGTATCATAATCTTCCTTCATTGTATCATATATCATATTGGAGGTGTAGGAGGATATCTTAAGAGGCTATGAGCCATAGTAAAATAAACCATTGCATTTCATTGTACATTCTTATGTATTCCACATATTTATGTATACTTTGTTAAAAACTTATTTCTCTAAAAGCTTCCTTCATTGTATCATATTGGATGCTTAGTTAACCTTGATTACTTTCCCATAATTTTGTAATGTATATATTTATTAATACAAATGAGTTATGTATATGTACAATATGAAAATCAAAATATTCTCTTTTTTCGTACTTTGTATACCTTTTCTCTTTGGTTCTGTTTTGTGTGAGTTAGCATTTTCACTGTGTGCATAACAATTGGTATTAGAGTCTAGTGATCATGGCCCTTAAAATTAGTCACCTTAGGGGTTTCTATGTCTTATCCTTACTGTATTTCACATCATTTAGCTTGGTATGATCAAGGTCCTAGATTTTGTCTCCTTGAGTGTTTCCATTTCTTACCCTTTATAAAATCTACACTCTTTACCAAACTTTATCTTTTTGGTACAAGGATAGCTTCAATGTTGGTGTTATGCATTAACTTAACAACACATCCACTTACCAAGTAATGTTATGGCCTCTTCTACTAAATCCTTCACTATTATGCTCCCTATACAACTCCATTAACTACAAAGAAGCACGTGCTTGATGACCTCCAAGAGCTATTGTGGGGTTCAAGGGGGTGACAACCCCCTTATGGCCTCACTATGACATTTCTATGCTAATTGAGACCAACTCCCTTAGTGAGTGAGAGGGTCACTATGTTGATTGGGTGAGAACCACAACTCGGGTCCAGGGGCAAGGTGACTTGAACCAATGATGGTTAAACTATGTTCCAATTAAATTTCTACTTTTTTTTTCGGTGTGTGTGATTTGAAGAAAGTATACAAATCATACACAACTCATTGGTTGCTCCTAAATCCAATCCATGATGGCTCTAAGAGGTGGTGCATGGAAGAAGTTGGCACATGAATCTATTGATATAGTGCTTAATTCGAGTAGATCATTAAAAAACAAATTTACATAATGTCGAATATGATGTGACCCTTTCAAGAGGTTCTCTTGCAAAATCATTCTCAAGCATACCAAGTGTCACTCATTTATTTCTAGTGGGAAGCCAAGTTCTAGATCCATAAATTTGATGGGATATTCAACAGTGAGAAGCTCAAATCTTAGTTGTTTATTACATAGCCATACTTCAAGACTTAAATTGAGATTACAAATGCTTATAATATCCTAATGCTAGGTTCAATGCGGAAGAAAATTCCCTATGTTTTTGACATAATCACCAAAGTTTGTTGTCAAATGAAGAAACACTAATCACCCAATGGGATGATTTCAAGTATGTTATACAAGTAAGGTTCTACTCTCATGAGTATAAAGTGGATCTATTGGCACAATGACAACAAATTAGGTAACTTCCAAGCCAATCCATCCAATAATGCATTGAGTTGTTCAACCAATTTTAACTAAAGCTAGAAATTTTAGATCTAGAAGAGGTGCCTATAACCAAGTTTATGTCTTTCTTACTTCCTAGTTTTAACATTGAACTAGCTATTTTTCAAGTGGTTTATTTGTAAAATCATATAAAATAGCCCAGCCATTAAAACCAAGATTGGTTCTCAATTTGTAAAAAATATTTCGAGTAATACTAGTACAAAAATATTTCCAATACTACTACTACTTTTTCTTCACGTTTTTCCACCTCGAAGATTTCATCCATCCAACCCTAATGGACAACCCTTTTCATTTCTTGGTAAAGGAAAGTACTATACCTATCAGAAGAGGTTTGCTCATTCTATTTATGGAAGTAGAGCTCTTAAGGATAAGAGAGAATTTAAAACTCCTCCTCGCGTAACAAGAACGTGAGCATATGTAATATCCTCGCACTCTAGGAAACAAGCTTTTAGCAAAGATTTTTAGTTACAATGTATGGACAAAAGTTTTCAAAAAGACATCTTTTAAAACCTCTACTAGGTAGTGGAATGTTTTCTCTCGAGATGTTCTTTGATGAGGAATGGCCAAGGAATCCACTAAAGATATAAAACCTCCCCACTCTAGGCATGGAGGAAGAATCCTTTGGCCAAAGGAGTCAACGATTTATTTTCTTAAGTATTTTTTTTAAAGCGAATTGTCATTATAGCTCAAAAATAAAATGTTTGAAAGAGAGCACATTTAACTTTAATCAATAAAACATTAAAACATTGAGCATAATAGCATAAAGTCCTTTTCCATTTGAAACCTTTACTCATGACCATATGACATATGAGATTTAGATATAAATATGGAAGATTATAAAAAGACACAGAGATAAACAAATCTTTGAGAGTTAGTACAATTATATCACATGAAAACAATAATAATTCAATAATTTTGGTATTGCATAATAATATCCATCATTATTAACTTTTAGGGGGCATGAAAACAATAATAATTCAATAATTTTGGTATTGCATAATAATATTCATTATTAACTTATGGGGTATGAAAACAATAATAATTCAATAATTTTGGTATTGTATAATAATATTCATTATTGATTTATGGGGTATGAATAGGTTTATAGCTACTTTTTACAAACTTTAATAACCCCAATAATATATTCATATATGACTTTGTTATCAATCTAATGAGAATTTTGATTTCAAAATAAGAACTTTAGCCCTAAATACTCATATTTTGGTATTCTAGAATCACCCTTTTCCTTTTCAAGTTTAAAATTACAACGTGTTTTCCACCATGGCTTTAAATCCCCATAAAGTTGCAAACAAAATCATTAAAATCGACCCCAAATCGAAAAGTAGTGCTTACGGGATTTTTTTTTTTTTTTTTGTAAGGTTAAAATTAGAACTTGTTTGAAATCACAGCCTTGACAATCTGTTAGCACATAAATTTGTCAAAGTCTCGCGAGTTGTGGTTTCTACCCAGGTCTGTAATTTTGTCTGTCTTTCCTCCTTTGCAGACTCGATCGTAGGTTTTTTCCTCACGGCTTGTAGTTTTCCTTATGTCTACCTTCATCTAGTTGATCGATCTGTTTTCCTTGTCAGATTGCCTGAGAACTATCAGTCCCAAGCCTTTCTGTTTTCCCTAAAGACAATCACTTCTCTCTTTACCTTTGTCTCTAGTCCTTTTATCTCCCTAGCCTTTAGCCAGTCATCCAAGTAATCGTTCACATGCCGCAGTCACGAGCACCAAGCGCAACACTTGAAGCGGTTTGATGTGGACGTGAGTCAAGCGAGTGAGGAATATCAGTTTTCAATGGCAGAGATTCCTCAAGCAGATTAGATTGACATCCATCAGGTGATCGAGATCATATAGTTGCATGAAGTATAGCAGACAGAGGTCTGAAATCGCTAGGCCCATCCTAGACGTTGATACCAAGAAGGACGCACGACGCTGGATCAACATTTCACTGACTCGTAGGATGGAGAAATCAAAAGGTAGAGTCTTGAGGACTCGCGAAACACGAATTCATGATAAAATCTGGGCTGTCCATTTCAGAAGGGCATGTGGCGCAGGATCCGAACCACAGAAAAAGTCCTTTCGGGAGGTTTGAGGCGAGAAGGGCCGATGGTCCGAGGTCCCGAAATACCGATATGATCTGGGTTGTTCGATGCAAAGCGACGTGTGTCACACAATTCGAGTTATTGCGATTTTGTGACTTGAATATTTCAGCAAAGAGCACAATGTGAACTCATGAAACACAAAATCGTGACGTGCCCGAAAGATGGGCCCATGGTCATAGCCCGCGGTCATGTGGAAACTGGGTCCTAAAGAGAAGGAAAGCGCTTGTCGAGTAACGAGCATCTGAGGTTGTTTGAGGGGAAGATCGTGGTCGTCGAATTTGAGGTAAATCCAACCGTTGATCCATATGGACAATTTCGCGGTTTTGGGCATCGGAACATTATGGACCAGGGGGAGCGAGGACTACCAAAATGAAAAATTATGATATTTGATATGGATAAGCACGGGGTCACAGTGTGCGGTCATGTAGGGAAGGAGAATGGAGTTGCGTAAAAGATTAGAGTGCCTAAGTTGGTCACAGAGAAGGATCCTTATGACCTCGAGGTGCCAATTTTGACTTAAACGGGTTGTGATCTCACCTGGAGCATTCATGGGTGTCAGGCTTCGTCTTGATCCCAATAAAGGAAGTTAATGAAAATGGGAAAGGTGGTTGAAACCTCGTTTCACCACATAAATGGAAAGCATGGAAAATCTGGTCATGGAGGGCAGACTGTCAACAGAAAGTTCCCTATCATGGACTTTCTTGTGAATCCCATACCAATCTGATCTTGCGTCTGACAGAAGAATGCAAGTGCAGCCTGACAGAAGAAGAAGTAGACGCCAAGCCTTGAATGCAATGTCCAGAGTGTGCTTCTGAAGGGAGCAAGTTTCTTTAAGTATAAATACTCAGTTTTGATATTTTGTTAGGGTCGATGGTAGAGCAAAGCTCCCGAATTGTAAAGTCTTAATGAAGCTTCTGATTTCCTGGCTATGTATTTGTGTTTGAGACTTCTTATTTAATGACAATTAGCTTTCTTACTCCCTCTTGTTTCCTTCTAATGATGAAAGAGTTCATGATTGACTGATCCGCTTGAATTATTGTGATTGCATTATGATGGATGTTCGATTGTAGTGGTGTTATAATTCCTTTCAATTTATTTATGATTTGAACTCAAGAAGGTCTTGAGTTTGAGTTTTTCTTCTTTTGGTTGCTGGAAGACCCGATGTCCACGACATACCTCTACATTTTCTCACCAAAGTCTTCCTCCTACTCACCCTTACTACAACCTACTGATTGAAATTAAACCAAGACCTCACCTGCTTGTGCATATCAATCTAGTTTCTCTGAGTTAAGACGATATTATCTCGAGATTGCGCCCATTTGACCCTCTTTTAACCAACCTGTGACATAAAATATTGATGGGTATTAGGCTTACTTCTGCAGCAATCCAGGGGTGAATTTTGGTGCTAACATTTCTGGCGCCGTTGTCGGGGACGAAATTGAAGATTTTCCCTGGGATTGAATGACAAAGCTTACTAGTTCTGAAGGTGCATCAGAACTTAGTACATCAAAGATTGCAACTATGCACCTGGAGACTCCACTGTGGTGCCTCCATTGACGCAAATCCACTTCCGACTCCATTGTTTCATCTATGGATTCTAGTGGTAGACACATGAGGTCTACTCTGCAGTTTCCTTTAGCAACACCTAAAGTTGACCCAAAGAAAATTGTCAGAAAGGGAAAGGCCCTTCGAGAAGGTACTGCTACTGTTGAACCAGGTATTTCTGACGATTTTTACTGTCCTCCTTTAGAAACTCCAATATATGCTTCTCATTTTCCTATCATACCGCATGTTGGAGTTTCCCAAACTTTAAATTTTGGGAGTGTTCCTGTTGAGTTTTCCCCTCCTGGTTTGGGATTGGAGGGAGAAATCCTTGTCACTCCTCTCTCCCCTAAATTTGTACCTTGGTATAGACACCAGACCTCAGAAGATTTTCCCACTCTAGGTTTTATTACTCCTCCTCCTGTTAGAGTTATTGATTTTGCAGAAAGGGAACCCTCTTTTCCCCCAAGCATTCTAGCCTTTTCTCCAAATCCTATGTTGTTTCCCTTTCCTCCCGGAAGATTAGTTCTAGTCTCTCCTCTCCGAGCCCCTTCCCCTCCTAGTTCTCCTCGACCTATTATCCCTATGGCAGGTGTGAATCCTCCTAGAAATAGAATGGATGCCATAGTGGCTGCTAGATATGCCTCCCTGGTCTTACCTCAGCCAATGAATGCTCTCCCTATTGGAGATTACCTAAAATGCATGCCTAAGTTCACTGGAGAACAAGACATAACTATTGAGGAGCACCTTGTTGCCTTCTATAGTTATGTGGACAATCTGAATATTGAGAACAAGGATGTATGGATGAGAGTCTTTGTTCAGAGCCTTGATGGCGAGGTTATGAAATGGTTTAGGGGATTGACCCCTGGATCTATTGTTGGGATTGAAGATTTAGATTATGTTTTCTTGAGGCAGTGGGAGGATAAAAAAGATTTTATGTATTATATCACAGAGTTTGGGTTCCTAAAGAGAAAGGAGGGAGAATATGTCTCTGGTTTCTCTAAAAGATTCAATAAAATGTACAATAAAATCCCTGTTGAGATAAAGCTTATAGAAGCCTCTGCCAAAATCACTTATGCTAGTTCTTTTGACTCCGATTTTTGCCTCTTGTTAAGAGAAAGAAGAGAAACCTCCTTGTCTCATATGCAAGATGCAACCCTGGAAGTAGAATCCAATGTGTTAGTAGTTGACAGAATTAGAAATAAAGCTGACAGAGATAGAGGAAGGGGGAGATTTGAGGCCTCAACCTCTGGTTTTTCTGCATCTCACCCTCAAGTAGATGATTTGACCAAGATGGTGAAGTTACTGTCTCCAGAAATGGAGAAGATGAAATTCGAATGGAAGCAAGGTTATAAGAATGTCCAAAATGCTGATAACAGAGCCAAATTCAAAAGACCAAACAATGTCCCTCAAATACTCTCAAGAGAGCCCAGAAACAGGGATAGGGATGATCAAAAAATCCAAACCCCTCTCCAAAATAACCTTGTTGTTGATGAAGAAAGGGAGGAAGAAGAGCTTGATCTTGAAATCCATTGTCTTGGAGACACCTCCCCATTCCCCGATTTAACTCAATCTGCATACGAGGAATCCCTCATGAATAGTCAAATAAATGAGCTAAGTAAAGGTGAGAAGGCTAACATTAGTCCCAATAAATCCAATCTTAGGTCTAAGAAGAAAGAAGGGAAGTCTGAAATCCCTGACCAGCCTTCTAGAGCAGAGAAGCCTGCCAAAGATGCAACAAACAACAACAAAGAAAAGAAAGCTCAGAACCCCTCACCGATACCCAAAGACCCTGTCCCAGAAGTGAGATAAACTCTAAATCCCCCCTCCTCTTTCAACTTTGAGCATGAAATTCAAAAAATCAGAATCCCCGTACCCCTTTCAGAGCTAGTCAAGCATGAAGATTTCAAAATAATCCTCTCTAAATTGTTGTTTCTTGAACCCCCAAATCATCCCACAGACTCAATCAACTTGCAATATGAAAAGCCAGCAGTCATCCTAGGTCCTATGATAGAATATAGAGATGATTCATCCCCTCCCTTCTATACATCCCTGAATATACATGATAAGGTGCTGCATAATTGTCTGATGGATTCAAGGGTGTCTCATAATCTCATGCCCAAAATTGTCATGGAAGAACTAGGACTAGAGATCACGAAAGCATACCATGACTTGTATTCCTTTGACTCTAGGAAAGTACAGTGTCTTGGGGTCATCAAAGATCTAGTTGTGACCTTGTTTCAACTGCCCATGAAAAGTGTGGTCATGGACATTGTGGTAGCTGATGTTTCCCCAAAGTTCGACATGTTTTTGTCAATATCATGGATAAAAAGACTTGGGGGAACCTTGCAGAGGGACCTCACATATGCTACCATTTCGGTGTTTGGGGGGGAGCATAGAAGACTGTACAGGGAAGCTCAGTTAGCCTACATTGTCAGTGATGAAGTAGACCCTACCAATCATCCTATCTTTTCCCTTGACATTGATTTGGGGTCTAGTTTGTTACAGCTCACTGATACTCCCGAAGCTCCTCTCGAAATCAGAAGTCAACCCATTTCTTTTCATGAAATACCTTCCCCAACTACTTCTGTGTGGAAGATGTTCTTCGAGTGAGCCTCTTCTAGGGAAGGTGTTGGTGCCGGAGTAGTTTTTGTGTCACCTTGTCAAGAGGTCGTACCTTTGTTCTATAAACTAGAATTTGAAGCTACCAACAATGTGGCAGAGTATGAGGCTCTTGATTTGGGTTTAAGGGATGCGAAAGATATGGGGATTGAAGAGCTCGCAGTATTGGGAGATGTTGAACTAATAGTTCATCAGGTCAAAAATATTTATCAAGCCAAACACCCTCGGCTCAGAAGTTACAAGAATGAGGTGTGGGACCTAATTAACAGTTTCTTCTTAGCTTTCAACATTTCATTTACTCCAAGAGAGGAAAATACTTTCATTGATTCTTTGGCCGTCTTAGTGAGCCAGTTCAAGATCCCACTACCACCCAAGCTCAGTATGATGTTGAGATTAGATATAGGCCCTCTATACCTGACAATATCAAGCATTGGAAGGTGTTTGAGGATGATCTCGAAATCATAAGATTTCTTGAGTCGGTTGATGAATTCTCTACATTACATATTGATCAGGATCATGATGCCGAAGGTGATCCTCCCCCCGAAGTATTTTTGAATAAAATTGCTAATCACCATATTGTTCAGTTGCCTAATAATCACATTATGAAGGGGCTAGTTCTGCTAGAAATATTTTTTGATGGGAACGATGTGGCTGTAAACTTTAAGGGTACAAACGAGGATATTGATGTAGCCGAGTGCAATATTGGCACAGAGGAGGATCCAAAGTTCGTCAAGTTATCAAGAAACCTGTCAAGGGAGCAAAGAGTTGAGTATGATGAGCTATTAAAAGAATTTTCTGATGTGTTTTCTTGGACCTATGAAGACCTTAGGACATATGACACAACCGTCATTGAGCATAAGATCTCATTAAGAGAGGAGGCCAAACCATTTAGGCAGAAATTGAGATCAATAAATCCTATGCTAGTGCCTATTATAGAAAAGGAGGTAAAGAAGTTGTTGGATGCCCAAATCATTGTCCCTTTGAGATATTCTAAGTGGGTAACCAACCTAGTCCCACTGAGAAAGAAGAGTGGAGAAATCAGACTCTATGTCGATTTTAGAAATCTGAACAGGAGCTCTAAGAAGGACAATTACCCGCTGCCTAAGATGGAACACATATTACAGAGGGTGACTGGTGCATCTAGGATTTCCATGATTGATCGATTTTTTGGCTACAATCAAATCTTTGTCCTGCTTGAAGACAGAGAAAATAAATCCTTCACCACTCCTTGGGGAACATTCATGTATTCCAAAATGCCCTTTGGATTGATGAACACGGGAGCAACCTTCTACTGAGCCATGGACATCACCTTCATTGGAGAAAGAGATAAATTTGTGGTCATTTATCTGGATGACATAACAGTTTTCTCTAAATCTAATAAAGAACATTGCCATCATTTGAGGAAGGTCTTCTCGAAATGCAGAAGATTTGGTCTCTCCCTAAATCCCAAGAAATCCTTATTTGCCATGCAAGAAGGAAAATGTTGGATCGTGTTGTCATTGATGCAAATGGTTTGATTGATTGATGTCAAGTGATTGATTGATGTCAAAGGATTGATTGATTTATGATTGATGTAATGTAATATGTATTGTCCTTGATGAGAATGCATAGATGAAGATGGATCTAGATCCATGAGTTATCATTGATACATGATGAATATGGATCAATGTGGTTTCATTGGTATATGATGTATTGTTGCAAAAATGTATAGATGACTCATTATTGTCTTATCATGATTGATAAGGTGCACAAATGGATGAACTCCAAAGTAGTCCCCTTATGGTGAAATCCCTCACGGGAAGATGCTTTGCGGATTGAGTTATCCTAGAAGAATGGTTGGAGGACCCATGCTTGTATGTGGAATAATGAGATGAATATCAATGAAGTTGTTGGTGAAACTATCCTAGATGGATAGTGCTTGTCATACCATTTCTAGTGGTATGTGGAATGTCACATAACTCCTCATGGTTTGAGAGTTATGGCCTTACGAAGTTGGAGGACCCTCAAGTGTTGGCTTGAAGCCCACAAGGTCAAAGAAGTCAAAGTGCTTGAAAAGAAGAAATCATTATTTAAATGATAAAGTAAAGTGAAAAAGTCAAGGTGGATTATTTAAATAATAAAGAGAAGTGAAAAAATCAAGAAAGATTATTTAAATGATAAAGTGAGATGACAAAATCAAGAAGGAATATTTAAATGATAAAATATTGGAGAACTTTCTATTTATGGAAAGTGGTTAACCATAAAAATAAGGAAAATAGGTTAAGTAACCTAGAAATGGGTTAAGTGACCTAGAGAATTAAAGTATAAATAAGATAGCAATGGTCTCTTGCAAAACATCCTTTGTGTGGATCAATGGAGAGATTCTTGTGAGAATATCTTTTGGAGTATTGATGGAGAGCTTATTGTGAGAGCTTCTTGTGAGAGAATCTTTGGTGTGGATCTCTTGAGCATGATTGAAGATCTATTCTGAGAAAGAAAGCATGAGGAGGATCTCATGGATGCATTGAATTTTTAGCAAGTATGAGATCATGACGACGAAATTCTCGGAATTACAGAAAAACCTTATTTTCGGATGCGTACGCGAGCTGTCTGTGTATAGGGTGCATATACGCGAGTTGTCTGTGTACATGGTTCATATACTACATGGGTTGTCTGTGTATAGGGAGAGTATAGTGGATAAAATCATGGAGATTTTTGGTTGAGCTGATGACAAGTTGTTGAAGACTGAAGCAGGTTCCAGATCTGCATTCTATGGGCTCAGATCTATCACTAAGACACTAGTATGGTTACATTATTGTCTTGATGGCTACTATTGCTTGTTGTGTTGTGAATGCTTAGGGCATTCTTGGTATGGTTTCTATGATGTGGTAGATGTTGGTTGATGGAGTGAGCAATACTCTTGTGATTCAGTTGTTATATGATTGCTATGGTATACTAGTTTCTTATACATGATTGAGTTAGCATTCATATTGATTGGTTGTGGAGCATGAGTAAGCTATTGGAGAGCTTGGATGTGTTGTGACTGGATGGTGGTCAGTTTGGACAGTGATAAACATAAGAGATTGATAAATTGGTTGCAGAGGATCTGAGTTGATCTTGAGAGATAAACCCTAAGAAGCTCAGATGATATATGTATGATGTAGTACTGCTTGGGCATGTATACACATGGGTTGTACTACTGATAGGGCACGTACATACGCGTGTTGCACTACCGACAAGTCGCATACCTATTGCAGATTGATATTTGTTGAGGATTGTTTCCTCATATCAATTGGTCCTGAGGATGTAAGTTGAGTCTTGCATTATAGAGTTGGTGCTCTTGTAGAGTTGTACTCTATTCAGTTGTTGCTGAAAAACCCCAAGGATTGTAATCCATAATAAAAATAAAATTGTACATA
>JASDQU010686020.1:40039-53917 GCA_032191745.1 Picea mariana | reverse complement strand
TTGCCTTATTGGAGAGAGAAAAAGTTATTGTCCGGGAGCCAATCTCTAGCACCTGCAATCAAAACACATATTAGTATTAGCACAATCATTGAGATTTCATTTGCTCATATTCATGGTTCCTTAGCAGAGATGTCTCAAGATACGATGGCATAAAAATAAAATAAAAGGAGCCTACAAAGTATCAAAATTCTATGTTCATTGCATTGATAATATTATTGCTTTTAAGTTACTATAAGGTTTTTATCTTTTTTATATATGGAATAAAAATGCATTTTTTCCATAAGAACAATAACATTGAAAGAGAAAACCAATTGGTAAGGTAACCATAGGTGTCATAGGGTTTGATCACAAAGAATCCAAGTGTTAAGGTAAAAGGGAAGCACAACTAGATATTCATCTTGTTGTGTATTTGATTAATTTTTGTATTCACACATCGACAAAATCACACCAAGCCACGATGAGGAGATGCCTAATGCCAAGTGGCACCAAAAGATACATATATTTCTCAAATTCCGTATTAAAAAGTCAAATTTTCCCATGGGTATGTCTATATCATATTCCAAATGAAAACGACCTGCATTGAGAATGTTCAAGGAATAGGAAGTTGCCAGAGTATTTCATAAATGAAATTGTTGGTCCATTCATCAATTTAAGGAGGATGGTTTCATGTTGAATCAATTTATATAAGGATAAGATGAACAGTGACAAGGAATATGTGTAGGTTCCCCCCCCCCAAGGTTGTCTTATTCTACATTAAAATTGTGGCCCGAACATTGCTTCTTTATCAAATATTGAAGCACCACCAGGATTTCTTAGCGAGCAGGATCAAAAGGAAGAAGAACGAACCACAAATTGTGCAAAGTACTAACATTTTCCAGATGATGATGAGATTATCCAACCGAATGATTACTTAAGTTCAAACACTAAAATTCTTGATACAAGACCATTTGTCAACTGAGCGTTCAAAGAGTAATTAAAAATTAAGTGCATAACTGTTAAGAGCATTCGATGGAGATATATCATCCCAGATTTTGTGCATTCCCATCATTATTCAAGAGGGTAATTTTGGGATTAATTTTCAAGCAAACCGAAAAGAATTTGTTTAAAACGTTCAAAAATCGCCTCCCGAAGCGATCCATTTACATTCATCTTGGAGGGTTTGCGGAATTTCTCGAAGGTTTTGAAGAAATTTGCGTCTGATTAGGAAGAAATTTTCCATAAATTTGTGGTGACAGAGCATATGGTAATTATATGATTTTGAGGCAGAACTAAAGGGATTTTGATCTTTTCTTCATAAATATCAATCAACAATTACAGATTTTTAGAGAAGTGATCAAGTCATTTCATATTTTAAAGGCACTTGGAAGCAGTCAAAATAAAGATTTCAAGGGAAATCAATCTTTAAATCTTATCGCTTCATAGATGGAGATCAAAAGCTCGAATGGGCATTTTCAACTTACAAAACACTTGATATCAAAGTATATTATCATGATATTTCATTCCTATATTTTTGAACACAAAATCAGTTGTTAATTAGCATCTAAATTCATCATATTGAGAAATCAATTTCAAATTGTCTGTAACAGATCAACTGTGTGTATTCAAATTCGAATTTCAGGTAGAGGATTTGGGAGATGACCCAGATTTATTTCAATCAAATTAGATTTATTTTGACAAGTGTTCATTAGAACCAATTTTAGAAGATCTCATTGAGTTTGTAAAAGTATATTTAAGCCCAACAAATTACAAGATAAAAGGGGGACTCAAGAGGGTTGAATAGAGACTAGGGATGCAGGACTGAGACTCTTTTCATGATTGTAAAAAAACAACATTTTTTCATTTTGCACTCAATGCTACAACCTTTTTGATGAGAATAATTTCTCCTCTAATTTATTTCTTCCTTTCTTACTTGTAAAACATGTTATCTTTGCAATGCATTGAAATTATCTTCATATGTTGATAAGGCAGTGAAGAATTCACTGATTTATTTCTCATTCCAAGACTTGTTTTTAAGTACCTTATTCTATGTTTTTAAATGACATTTAGGATCAAGAACCTTCCTATGTGAGTGAAAAGATTGGACACTTGCATACTTCTTTATTCTTATGGTTTTATCTACTTTGTTAAATTGGATACCATTGACTAAGCGAGTGTGATCATAACTTATTTAGAATCAAGAATTGGTATTATCTTTCTTCATTAACTGCTACAACCTCCAACCTTTTTCAAATCCAATATACATTTATTCATAAAATCATTGAAATAATCGAAGATGTTCTAGGCTTGACCCTATAGCAGTCTAGGGGCAACTTCTAGAACTAACATATTTTGGCGCCATTGTCAGGGACGAAGCAACGAAGATATATTCCCTAGGATAATGACAATGATCAGATCCACTTCTTGATGGTGAGAAAGAAGAGGACATGTTCTTGACTGCAGATCTTTCACCATGGTGACTCCACTGTCTAAATATTAAAAGGTGACTCTACTAGGGATCTAAGTATGGAAGCCATTTTGTCTCAAAGGTTGGCCTTTTGTGACTTTTCAGATGTAGTTGGTTTTCCAAACCCAATTCTTAGCAGGGGTGAATGGGAAGGTTCCCTTCCTATATTTAAAGGAGAAGATTGGGAGGTACCGGCTAAACATATGCAAGATTTCCATGAGTTTATTCGTGAACATCAGATTGTGCATGAGGATGTTCAGATCAAGCTTTTCAGATACTCATTGAAGGGAGCAACCCTCAACTAGTGCATATTTTTTCCAACTTCATGTATTAACTCGTTGACAAGTTTTCGTTATGCTTTCAATTTATTTTGTGAAGAGATATTCTCAGCTGAAAGTATTTTTGAAAATTGTTGTGATATATTTGAGAATCATATTCAGTAGAAAGTAGAGTTTTCCTTTGTTTGAAAAGATGAACATTATGTTTTTGAGGAAGTTCATCAAGATTCAATTGATGACAAGGACAAATATTTCATAGTTGTAGATGTATTTGATCTTATCTCTTATGCACATGTTGTTTTTTATCTGAATAAAAAAGTTCTTGTTCATGATGAGTATAAGGAACAAATATTTCCTCAGCATATTGTTGTTGATAAATTTGATAAAAAAAACAATATTGATGAAGGTTATCAACAACCTGTTATCTTTATGGTGACAGAAGTTGAGCAACAGATTTATGAAAACAACCTACACATTAGTCATGAAACGTTGGAACCAGTATATGGCAGTATCGAGCAACAAGCAGAGGTAAACATTTTTAGTTATCAATCTACCTCTTTTTATGATCCAATATCCATTTATATGGAGTTAAGTTTCTCAAAAGATTTCAGCCTTGTTGTTTTTGGAATTAAATCGAATGATGGTTGTAGGTATGTGATACAAATTAAAATTATGTTACACATAATGAATTCCTCTATGATTTCTATCTACATTGAAAGATCTTTGGTAAATGGTTTGATGTTATTATGGCTTCATTGGAAGCATGATATCACATGATGAACTAGTTTTTACTGGTTATAATTAGGAATAGATAGAAGAAATAAACTCGCCATCGAGCATGATGATTTTTTACAGTCTTCTAGTTTGCACAATACCTGAGGTTTATATCTAGTATTTGGTTTCAGTTTTGAAATAAAGACTCCATGCCCAATGCATATAAGGCACTATTGGAAGGGGAAGTTTGGCTTCAAATGAGGACCATAGTTACAGACATTTGGGCTAGATTTGAATGATATTGGTTGGCTCCATAACCTAATGGACTAGGCACAACAAAGAAGAATGTGAATGTTTGCAGAGACAAAATTTTGTAGGTTGCGTTACATGAATGCATAAAGGAAAAGGCACAGTAGTCTACATGTTCTTGATGCCTCACGGGGAGAGCATCATCCCCCAGAAGGAGCCAGTGTTAGTATCTAGATACTAAATTTTCAATTTTATCCTTGTTGTAGGAATGGGGTTATTCCTGTAGCACTGAGAAGTGTTGTTCCTCAGCACCGGTATTGCATATTCCAGAAATAGTGCCGAGATTTTAACTTGCTTCATTGAAGAGAGAAAAATTTATTAGCTGAGAGCCAGTCTCCAACACCTTCAATAAAAACACATATTAGTCTTAGCACAATCATTGAGATAGCATTTTCTCATATTAATGGTACCTTAGCAGAGATGTCTCAAGATACGATGGCCAAAAAATAAAATAAAAGGAGCCTACGAAGTATCAAAATTATATGTTCATTACATTGATAATATTATTGCTTTTAAGTTACTCTAAGGTTTTTATCTTTTTTATATATGGAATAAAAATGCATTTTTTCCATAAGAACAATAACATTGAAAGAGAACGCCAATTGGTAAGGTCACCATAGGTGTCATAGGGTTTGATCACAAAGAATCCAGGTGTTAAGGTAAAAGGGTAGCGCAACTAGATATTCATCGTGCTGTGTATTTGATTAATTTATGTATTCACACATCGACAACATCACACCAAGCCACGATGAGGATATGCCTAATGCTAAGTGCCACCAAAAGCTACATATATTTTTCAAAGTTGGTATTAAAATGTCAAATTTTCCCATGGGTATGTCCATATCATATTCCAATTGAAAATGACCTGCATTGAGAATGTTCAAGGAATAGGAAGCTGCCAAATTATTTCATAAATGAAATTGTTGGTCCATTCATCAATTTAAGGAGGATGGTTTCATGTTGAATCAATTTATATAAGGATAAGATGAACAATTAAAAAGCATATGTACAGGTTCCCCCCTAACTTGTCCTCTTCTACATTAAAATTATGGGCCAAACATTGCTTCTTTATCAAATGTTGAAGCACCACCAGGATTTGTTAGCGAGCATGATCAAAAGGAAGAAGTGCCAGCCACAAATTGCGCAGAGTACTAACATTTGCAAGATGATCATGAGAGTATCCAAGCGAATGATTACCTAAGTTCAAACACCCAAATTCTTGATAGAAGACCATTTTTCAACTGAGCGTTTGGAGAGTAATTAAAATTTAAGTCCATAACTGTTAAGAGCATTCGGTGGAGATATATCATCCTAGATTTTGTGCATTCTCGTCATTATTCAGGAGGGTAATTTAGGGATTAATTTGCAAACAAAACATAAAGAATTTGTTGAAACCGTTCAAAACCCACCTCCCAAATCGATCCATTTATATTCGTCCTTGAGGGTTTGTGGAATTTCTTAACGATTTTGAAGAAATCTATGTCTGATTAGGAAGAAATTTTCCATAAATTTGCGGTGACAGAGCATATGGTAATTATAAGATTTTGAGGTAGAAATGAAGGGATTTCGAGCTTTTCTTCATAAATATTGATCAACAGTTATAGATTTTCAAAGCAGTGATCAAGTCATTGCAACTTTTAAAGTCACTTGGAAGTAGTCAAAGGAAAGATTTTAAGGGAAATCAATCTTCAAATCTTATCGCTTCATAGCTGGAGATCAGAAGGTCGAATGGGCATTTTCAAATTACAAAACACTTGATATCAAAGTATATTATCATGAGATTTATTCCTATATTTTTGAACATAAAATCAACAGTTAATTAGCATCCGAATTCATCATCTTGTGAAAGCAGTTTCAAATTGCTGTAACAGATCAACTGTGTGTATTCAAATTAGAATTCCAGGCAAAGGATTTGGGAGATGATCCAGATTTATTGCAATCAAATTAGATTTATTTTAACAAGTGTTCATTAGATCTAGTTTTAGAATATCTCATTGAGTTTGTAAAAGGATATTTAAGCCCAACAAATTACAAGGTAAAAGGGAGACCCAAGAGGGTTGAATAGAGACCAGGGATGCAAGATTGAGACTCTTTTCATGATTGTAAAACAACAACCTTTTTTCATTTTGCACTCAATGCTACAGCCTTTTTGATGAGCAGACTTTCTCCTCTAATCTCTTTCTTCCTTTTATTACTTGTAAAGCATGTTATCTTTTCAATGCATTGAAATTATCTTGTTATGTTGATAAGGTAGTGAAGAATTCACTGATTTCTTTCTCATTCCAAGACTTGTTTTTAAGTACCTTATTATATGTTTCTGAATGACATTTAGGATCTAGAATATTCCTATGTGAGTGAACAGATTGGACACTTTCATACTTCTTTATTCTTATGGTTTTATCTTCTTTGTTAAATTGGATACCATTGACTAAGTGAGTGTGATTGGAACTTATTTACAATCAGGAATTGGTATTATCTTTCTTCATTTACTGCTGCAACCTCCAACCTTTTTCAAATCCAATATACATTTATTCATAAAATCATTGCAATAATCGAAGATGTGTTAGGCTTGATCCTATAGTAGTCTAGGCACAAATTCTAGCTCTAACATCTTTTGGCGCCATTGTCAGAGATGTAGAAACGAAGATATCTTCCCTAGGAGAACGACCACGTTCAAATCCACTTCTTGATGGTGAACAAGAAGAAGACATGTTCTTGACTGTATATCTTTCACCATGGTGACTCCACTTTATAAAGATTAAAAGGAGACTCCACTGAGGATCCAAGTATGGAATCCATTTTGGCTCAAAGGTTGGCCTTTTGTGACTTTCTAGATGTAGTTGGTTTTCCAAACCCTATGCTTAGTAGAGGTGAATGGGAAGGTTCCCTTCCTACATTTAAAGGAGAATATTGGGAGGTACCAGCTAAACATCTGCTATATTTCCATGAGTTTATTCATGAACGTTAGATTGGGAATGAGGAGGTTCAAATCAATATTTTCAAATACTTGTTGAAGGGAGCAGCCCTCAATTGGTGCAGATCTCTCCCAGGTTCAAGAATTAACTCGTTGGCAAGTTTTCATTATGCTTTCAATTTATTTTGTAAAGAAAAATTCTCAGTTGAATTTTTTTTTGAAATTTTTTGTGATATATTTGAGAATCATATTCAACAGAAAGTAGAGTTTCCATCTATTTTCAAAGATGAACATTATGTTGTTGAGGAAGTTCATTAAGATTCAATTGATGAAAGGGACAAATATTGCATAGTTGTAGACGTATTTCATCTATCTCTGATGCACATGTTGTTTTTGATTTGAATAAAAAAGTTCATGTTCATGATGAGTATAAGGAACAAATATTTCCTCAGCATATTGTTGTCGATAAATCTCATAAAAATAACAATATTGATGAAGGTTATCAACAACCTGTTATCTTTATGGTGACATAAGTTGAGCAATAGATTTATGAAAACAGCCTACACATTAGTCATGAACAATTGGAACTAGTATATGGCAGTATCGAGCAACAAGCATAGGTAACTATTTTCAGTTATCAATTTACCTCTTTCTATGATCTAGTACCCATTTATATGGAGTTATGTTTCTCAGAATATTTCAGCCTTGTTTTTTTTGGAATTAAATCAGATGATGGTTGTAGGTATGTGTTACAAATTAAAATTATGTTACACATAATGAATTCCTCTCTGATTTATAACTGCGTTGAAAGAGATTTGGTAAATGGTTTGATGTTATAATGGCTTCATTGGAAGCATGACGTCACATGATGAACCAATTTTTACTGGTTAGAATTAGGAATAGATAGAAGAAATAAATTCGCCATCGAGCATGAAGATTCTTTTCAGTCTTCTAGTTTGCACAATACGTAAGGTTTATATCTAGTATTTGGTTTCAGTTTTGAAATAAAGACACCATGCCCAATGCATATAAGGCACTATTGGTAGGGGAAGTTTGGATTCAAATGAGGAGCATAGTTGCATCAGTTTGGGCCATATTTGAATGATATTGGCTGGCTCCATAACCCAATGAACTAGGCACAACACAGAAGAATGTGAATGTTTGCAGAGACAAAAGTTTGCAGGTTGCATTATATGAATGGGGTTATTCCCATAGCACCGAGAAGTGTTTTTCCTGAGCACCCATATTGCATATGCCAGAAATAGTGCTTTGATTTTAACTTACCTCATTGGAGAGAGAAAAAGTTATTGGTCGGGAGCCAATCTCCAACACCTGCAATTTAAGCACATATTAGTATTAGCACAATCATTGAGATTTCATTTGCTCATATTCATGGTTCCTTAGCAGAGATGTCTCAAGATACGATGGCCAAAAAAATAAATAAAAGGAAGTATCAAAATTCTATGTTCATTGCATTGATAATATTATTTCTTTTAAATTACTATAAGGTTTTTATCTTTTTTATATATGGAACAAAAATGAATTTGTGCCATAAGACCAATAACATTGAAAGAGAACAACAATTGTTAAGGTGACCACAGGTGTCATAGGGTTTGATCACAAAGAATACATGTGTTAAGGTAAAAGGGCAGCACAACTAGATATTCATCTTGTTGTGTATTTGATTAATTTCTATATTCACACATCGACAACATTACACCTAGCCATGATGAGGAGATGCCTAATGCCAAGTGCCACAAAAAGCTACATATATTGCTCAAAGTTGACATGAAAATGTCAAATTTTCCCATAGGTATGTCCATATCATATTCCAAATGAAAATGACCTAGATTGAGAATGTTCAAGGAACACGAAGCTGCCAGATTATTTTATAAATGAAATTGTTGGTCCATTCATCAATTTAAGGAGGGTGGTTTCATGTTGAATCAATTTATATAAGGATAATATGAACAATTACAAGGCATATGTACAGGTTCCCCCCAACTTGTCATGTTCTACATTAGAACCGTGGCCCAAACATTGCTTCTTTATCAAATGTTGAAGAACCACCAGGATTTGTTAGCGAGCGAGATCAAAAGGAAGAAACGCCAACCACAAATTGTGCAGAGTGCTAACATTTTCCAGATGATGATGAGAGTATCCAAGCAAATGATTACCTAAGTTCAAACACCAAAATGATTGATAGAAGAACATTTTTCAACTGAGCGTTTGGAGAGTAATTAAAATTTAAGTGCATAACTGTTAAGAGCATTCGATAGAGATATATCATCCCAGATTTTGTGCATTCCCGTCATTATTCAAGAGGGTAATTTAGGGTTTAATTTGCAAACAAAATGTAAATAATTTGCTGAAACCATTCAAAACCCACCTCCAAAATGGATCCATTTACATTCATCCTTGAGGGTTTGTGGAATTTCTCAACGGTTTTGAAGGAATCTGTGTCTGATTAGGAAGAAATGTTCCATAAATTTGTGGTGACAGAGCATCTGGTAATTATAAGATTTTGAGGCAAAACTGAAGGGATTTCGATCTTTTCTTCAAAAACATCGATCAAGAGTTATAGATTTCTAGAGGAGTGATCAAGTCATTTCATATTTTAAAGGAACTTGGAAGCAATCAAAAGAAATATTTCAATGGAAATCAATCTTCAAATCTTATCGCTTCATAGCTGGAGATTAGAAGCTCGAACGAGCATTTTCAACTTACAAAACACTTGATATCAAAATATATTATCATGAGATTTTATTCCTATATTTTTGAACATAAAATCAATAGTTAATTAGCATTCAAATTCATCATCTTGAGAAAGAAGTTTCAAATTGTCTATAACAGATCAACTGTGTGTATTCAAATTCAAATTCCAGGCAGACGATTTGGGAGATGATCCATATTTATTGCAACCAAATTAGATTTCTTTTGACAAGTGTTCATTAGATCTAGTTTTAGAAGATCGCATTGAGTTTGTAAAAGGATATTTAAGACCAACAAATTACAAGGTAAAAGGGGGACCCGAGAGGGTTGAATAGAGACTAGGTATGCAGACTCTTTTCATGATTGTAAAACAACAACCTTTTTTCATTTTGCACTCAAATTTTTCATGAGCAGACTTTCTCTTCTAATCTCTTTCTTACTTTTCTTGTAAAACATGTTATCTTTGCAATGCATTGAAATTATCTTGTTATGTTGATAAGGCAGTGAAGAATTCACTGATTTCTTTCTCATTCCAAGACTTGTTTTTAAGTACCTTATTCTATGTTTCTGAATGACATTTAGGATCAAGAATTTTTCTATGTGAGTGAACAGATTGGACACTTGCATACTTCTTTATTGTCATGGTTTTATCTTCTTTGTTAAATTGGACACCATTGACTAAGTGAGTGTGATCGAAACTTATTTACAATCAAAAATTGGTATAGGGGCAACTTCTAGCACTAACATCCACAATGCCAACATGAAGATCTAGATCACTAATTACTCAACTATTACATTAATAGTGTACCATCATATAAAAACCAAACTCTATATACAAAATCTAGATGCCATTAATGTAATGAAATTTTGTCAACAATATTAACATGAAAAACTAAATTACTACAACTTCAAGAGAAAATAAATATAAATCAATAAATAAGTAAATAAAAATTTGGAATAAATCATTATCAATCCTAAATATCTAGAAGGTGTATTCCCTATAAATACATGATATCCCTACATTATCCAATTCTGTAAACACAAAGTAAAAAATGAAAAAATTATGGAATGAAACTATATCATATCTTTATTTAGAAAAAAAATAAAAAATTATATTTAATTCTAAAAATAATTTCGAAATAAAAATTATATATAATTCTAAAAATAAAAAATTTACTTTTAATTAGAAATACAAAAACACTACGAAGAATATATAACGTGGCCAAGAGGAGAGAAGAATTTTGTGGTTCTAGAGAAAGGGAGTGAAAAGAGAAAAGTTGTCTATCCGTAAAATTTGAAATCAAAAATTAAAAAGCATGATAACAACCTCTAACGGACCTGAAAAAAAGCATGGATAAAGTTACTGTTTTGGAATTTTTGAAAATAAAAATCGAAAAAGCATGATAAGCTGTAACAGAAGGTGCTTCAATATTGTCCTCCTCCTCTATGATCTCTCTAGTATGCATTTATGGTTGGTTTTCTTAGCTTGTGTGTGGCCTAGTCTAGGTCGAGTATCAGTGAGCCTTGTCTATGTGTCGAGGAGGAAGGACTGAATACGGTATATTTCATCATTATTATTTCCTTCTGCAGAAGCCTTAGTAAATTCATTCAACAATATTAATTTCTTCCTTCTTATTCCAAATCTCATGTGTATCTTTCTTTTCGTTTTGTCAATTTGATTGCAAATATTTCAGGTTCGGCTCTGTTCTATTTGAATGAAAATCGTCATTGGTTGGAAGAGCTCAATGGCGGAAGGAAGATGTCAGGTTTAAACCCTTCAAAACCTTTTCACAGATCCAATTTGACCTAAAGGTATGCATGGCTTCTCTTTCATTCTCTCTCAATAGGATTAAAAATGCTTCGTACTATGCATTAAAAATTCTTCGTACTATGCATTTCGGACTTTGGTGAAATAAAAATATTTGATCAATCCAATATCTTCGACCAATACAATAAGTTTAGTAATTTTGAGATATTTTGTCGATTAAAAAAAAAAACCCTATAAAGATATGAATAAAAGTAAGATCACTGTGATCCAAACCAAAATTTTGACCGAAATCGAGCCAAAGATTTTCTTAGCCGTTTATGCATCTCTGTTGTCATGGCTATTTATTTATCTCTTATACTTGTGCCCTCTAGTCCGATAGTGTTGTCCTGGATAGTTATTTATCTCTTATACTTGTGCCCTCTAGCTTGTTGGATAGTACATAGAAACTCGCATATTTCCATGGCTCGACTAGTGCCCTCATGGAAATTTGCTATCAAAATTGATTTTGTGTTCCTCAATGTCGTGGTGGTTGTTGTCGAGCGTGAATGGGCTGGGGATTTTGGCCGCGTGAAGGAGGTCATAGTTACAAGGGCAGCCGAGATCCTTTTGGTGTGATTTATGCTTGTTGAAGCGTTGTTTCTTATCATCCACCAACGATCCCGCCACCAGTGTTATCTCCCAGACTTTCACAAGTTTCAAACCCTCATATGCATGGCTTCTCTTTCCTTCTCTCAATAGGTTAAACTTGATGCCATTTCTCTTGCATACATGTAATCTCTCGTTAACCAGAGGTTGACCTACCTCTTGCCATGGCTCCAGGTATCGAAAATTTAGGGTTCTTTTCTCAGTTATCTGACCCACTTCCCATGTATTTTACTTTTTTTTTTTATTAATCCCACCTCCCATCTATTACACTCTCAAGAATAGTAACTTCAGAAACTCCACTCTCATGAATAGTAACCAGCGATACTCCAGCGATACGGGCTCCACCCACTACGCATTAAGAAAAACTCGGATACTTACTGCTATTCGCAATTCTAATTCTACCAACATTAGATTATTTGTTGTAATTTCCTAATTAAATACAATTTTTTTTTAAATTAAGTTGTGTGATTCCCTAAATAAATGCAATTTCAAACCGGAAATACATAAGCACAAACTAAAAATCTAGGTGAAAAGACAATAAATGTATCATTGTATGTGTATTTTTTTCAATATATATCTACCCATTATTACAAAAACAACGGCTATTTTATTATTATTTTGATAGTGTTTTGATATTCACCTCTTAGTATTTATCCCCCAACATGTCTTGGTTTATCCTCATAATGTAATAAATCACTAGGTTTAACGAACAACGACTATTTTATTATTTTTTGATAGTGTTTTGATATTCACCTCGTATTTATCCCCAACATGTCCGAGACGTCCGATCACTGGGTTCAACCAACATTGGCTATTTTATTATTATTTTGGTTGTGTTTTGAAATCCCAACACGTCCAAATGTTGTTATAGAGAAAACCCAACACGTCGACGCCTGAAAATAAAAACAGTGGATCCACTCAATATTTTGAACCATAACTCTTATCGATAACGTCTGAACTCCCATAATATATGGATTGTGTCTCAGTTTATCTCCATTTTAGTTTTTCAATAGATTTTATGTCTTTTCTATATTTCTTTTCAATCTAGCTTGGGGTACGCCTGTTCTATATTTCTTTTCAATCTAGTTCGGGGAACTTACGAAACAATTAGAGTTTATCTCTAAATTTTAAAATTTATGTATATATATTATGTATTTTATATTTATTTATTTTTACATTTATAAATTTTATTTATTAATTTTTTCAATATTTATTTTCAAATAAATAAATTATTTTTATTTTTTTATTTTTAAATAAAATTAAAAATAAAAATAAATTTTAAATTTTAAAAAATTAAAGTTTTTAATTTTTAATGATCTTATTGTACAAATAAATATATGAATTGTTTTCATCTTTTTATTTTTAAATAAAAATAAAATAAATAAAAAAAATTGTTTATACTAAAATTTCTTAGTAGTTTATATCTATATATATATATATATATATATATATATAAATGGATTGTTTTTATCTTTTTAAATACAAATAAAAGAATTGGATTTATTTTTTTTAAATTAAAGTTTTTAATGTTCAAATATATATAGTATTCATTGTTTATATTTAAATTTTACATTTATAGTTTATTTATTATATTTTTATGGTAATAAATTATATGATTTTAATATTATAATTTTATTTTTAAGTATTTATTTGTATTTATAGTTAATTTTCATTCAATTAATTAAGTAAATAGAAAATTTGTATATTATTTTTTAATGGACATTGGATATTTTATTAGATTATGCTTTAAATTAAAATATTCATTATTTATTTATTGTGGAAAAAACTAGATTTTCTAAATTTTTCTAAATTTATTATTTATATTGGTTATTTTACATGTGGTTTCTTCTCTTTTCTAAGTAAGTGCATGATGTAAATTTATAATATCTATTTCTTATATGTTTTTTGTCCTTTTGTTTGTTTATTTCTATTGTTTTGTATTTTCTATTACAATTATCTAATTTTTACTTCAAATAACATAATGGATTCATGATTCTCTATTCCATATTCAAAAATGGATTTGAGTAAGTTGCATATTGTTATATTATAAATTTGTTCAAAGAATTATTCTCATTTAAGTATTATTTGAGGCTTG
>JASDQU010686020.1:0-37787 GCA_032191745.1 Picea mariana | reverse complement strand
GAGAGAGAGAGAGTGGCACATATTTGGGAGAGGATATTCTATATTATCTTGAGTTATCTCTTGGCATTGTATTGGCTATCTATAATAAGGAAGTTTTGCTGGGTTTTCTTCCCCTAGACGGTTTCCCAAGATAAATTTTGTGTCTCTTGTGATTGTTTATTTCTCAGTGATATTTTGTTATGCTATTGTTATCTATTGAAATCCGAAGAACTATAATAATGGATTAAACATTAACATGGTATCAGATCTAAGATAAAGGAAGCATCTTTCACAAGAGTGAAAAATGTCATTGTTTTCGTACAAGCAAATTAGGGATTTTTGAAGCTAACCATGAAGCGCTACTAGCAAGAGATGATGATCAAGCCCTAGCTACTCACACCAAAAGAGGAAGGAAGAAACCCTATTTCCAAAAGGAGACTCATAAATAGCCTCAACCACCAAACAAATTCAATAATAAAGAATCTCATCAAAGGAGATTTCAGAAGAAAGGATAATGAAAGGAAAAAGATTACTCATCTGTATAATGCTACCATTGTGATAATATGGGACACATTGCGAAATTTTGTCCATCCAGACGAGAAGAATACAAGAGAAAACATAAGAGGGACCATGCTCATGTAGTCAAAGATGAAGAGTCACTTGCAAAGATGATAAGAGAGAAGATTAAAGATCATGTCTTAATATCAGTCCTCTCAGGATCAGTAACACTTGGAGAGGACACTTGGCTCACTGATAGTGGTGCATTCATGCACATGAAGGGACAAAGAGACATCCTATATTGTATTTTAGAAAAGAAGTTTTCTCAGAAAGTAACACTTGGAGATGATTACCAATATCCCATCAAGGGAGTGGGAGAACCAAACTACAAACTAGATTCAGGGAATTCATTAAAGATGAAGGATGTACTATATGTACCAAGTTTGACTAAGAACCTAMTCTCCATTTATTCTTTAGAAAATAAAGGATTCAAAGTTTCCTTTACAGATGGAGAAGCTCTTATGTGGGCTAAAGGAGAAACCTTAATGAAGCAATCATCATTAGAAATGTAGAATATGTCTTGTATAAACTAAAGGGTCACTCAGAGGCTTCCATGACCCACGCCATTGAAAAGTCATGTGAACTTTGGCATATAATATTAGCTCACATCAACTACAAGGTGTTACCATACATATGCAAAGTGATCACAGGTTTACTGTAACTCAAGGTTGACCATGAAGGCATATGCAATGGATGTGCACAAGGGAAGAACATCAAGAACCCTTTTCCGAAGAGAGACAACAAAGAAGAAGGAGTCCTAGAGCTCATTCATTCAGAAGTATGTGGCCCAATTCCATCATCCTCCATTAGTGGACATGTATATTATGTACCATTTATTTATGATTATTCTCATAAGACCAGGGTATATTTTTTGAAATCTAAAGATGAAGTGTTCAACAAGTTCAAGGAATTCAAAGCCTTGCTAGAGAATCTTTCTAAAATAAAGATTAAGATAATTAGGTCAGATAATGGAGGAGAATATACCTCAAAAGAGTTTGTGAACTTCTGCAAAGATGTTGGGATCAAGAGGGAATTCACTACTCCCTATAATCCCCCCAAAAATGGTGTAGCTGAATGAAAGAACAGAATGATAATGAAAGCAGTGAAGACCATGATCCATGATCAAGATCTTCCTATGTGCTTATGGGAATAAGAAACAATGGCAGCTATATATGTGCATAGTTGATTGTCCCATAGTTCACTTGGGCTCAATACCCTAGAAGAGATGTTCACTGGGAGGAAGCCAGAGGTAAGCCATATCAAAATATTTGGCTACCCAATATTTATTCATATACTGAAAGAGAAGAGAAACAAGATGGAACCTTCAGGAAAGAAGGGAATATTTGTGGGATACTGTGAGGTATCCAAGGCCTTCCGAATCTAAATACTAGGTCACCATCACATTGATATTAGTAGGGATGTGACCTTTGATGAAGATGCAACACTCAAGAAATACAGAATATGCTAGCTTGAAGAAGTATATGAAGAGTAACCCGTAATCCCCAGAACTGTAGTGAGGGAGGTTTCCAGAGTAGCAGAACTAATGAGGTAAGTCGTAACTTCCCCTGATGAGGAAATTCTAGAATAACATGATATATTAAAAGTTCAATAACCTCCTCATATGATGATCCTCCATGAAACAAAGCCAACTTGGGCTAGAGAGCTTATTCAATATGGAGAGATAGGTGAAGGAACTACGAGATAGGTGAAAAGACCAAAGCATTTCTCCAATTATATGAAATTGATGTGTGATCTTCTAGAGGAGGATCCTACCTTCTTTGAAGAATCCATTCAGAGGAAAGAATTGGCAGATGCCACGACAGAGGAATACCAATCCATAGTAAAGAACAAATTATGGGAAATAGTTCCCAGATCGAAGAGTAAAGATGTGGTATCCTCCAAATGGATCTTCAAAATAAAACATGTTGTTGATGGAAGTATTGAGAAGTATAAAGAAAGATTTGTCGCTCGTGAATTTTCTCAAAAGGAAGGCATTGAATATGAAGATACATTCTCTCCTATAGCCAGATACACTTCGATCAGAACCATCACAACTCTTGCAACTAAGATGAAGTGGAAGTTACACCATATGGATGTGAAGACAACTTTCCTAAATGGTGTCATCAAAGAGGAAGTGTATATAGAGAAACCTCAAGGATTTGAAGTTGAAAATAGGAAGTCTCATGTCTACAATTGAAGAAATCCTTATACAGATTAAAGCAAGCTCCTACAAATTGGTATGGCTGGATAGACAGTTTCTTGATGGGCTTGGGATTTACCTAGAGTACAGTAGATTATAACCTCTACTTCAAGGTTATGAATGATGAGCCAGTAATATTACTGTTATATGTGGATGACTTATTCTTAACCGAAGAAGAAAATCTCATCACTGAATATAAGAAGAGACTTGCCTCAGAATTTGAAATGAAATACCTTGGCCTAATGAATTATTTCTTACATCTTGAGGTATGGAAGAGTCCAGAGAGGATATTCCTTAACCAAGGGAAGTATGCAATCGAAATCCTGAAGATACTCGACATGTTTGAATGCAATTCCATGAATGCACCCATGGAAGTGAAGTTGAAGTTTCTAGTCGACATTTCACCATAATTGATTGATGCCATGATATACAGACAGATTATTGGATTTCTTATGTACTTGACGAACACCAGACCAGACATTTGTTTTTCCATGAACAACTTGAGTTAGTTTCTGGTAGAACCCAGACATGTTCACCTAGTGGCTGCAAAACATGTGATGAGGTACCCTAAGGGTACAATAGATTGTGGTCTCAGCTATGATGGAGATCATGATTTCACATTGAGTGGATATACTGATGCAGTTTGGGCATGAAGTGTTTTTGACAGGAAAATCAATCCAGGATGTTGTTTCAGTTTGGGATCAACCATGGTCTCATGGCAGAGTAGGAAACAATCCAACATTTCTCTCAACACAATGGAAGTAAAATACATTGTTGCATGTTCTTCCATCTGCGAAGCTATATGGCTTTGAAAGTTGTTGATTGACCTATTTGACCTAGAGATGGAAGAAACCATGATCCTATGTGAAAACCAAATCTGCATAAAGATGACAGAGAATATTGTATTCCATGACAGGTCGAAGCACATAGAGATCTGATATCATTATATATGTGACATGGTGTAGAGAGGAGCCTTAAAGCTCCAGTACGTTAGCACAGATGAACATGTTGTTGATGTGTTGACCAAGCCTCTATCTTGTGTAAAGTTTGAGCACTTTTGAGATAAGCTTGGTATATTCCGAAAGGACCTTCCTTGAAAGGGGGAGTAGTTGTTGTGATAAGACATCTCTTGCTTCTAGCTTTATTGCTATGACGTAAATAAAGAGGATGTGATGAGACTAGAACTGTGCTTCCACCTTGAAAGTTGTGACATAAAGCCAGTATAGTATTCTACTTCCATCTTGATTGTTGTAATGTAAAGAAGGACGAGTATCTTTCTTCCATCTTTATTGCTGTGACGTAAAGAAATACGTTGAGATGAGACTAGTACTGTGCTTTCGGCTAGACAGTTGTGAGGTAAAGCCAGTCTAGTATATTGCTTTCAACTTGATGGTTATGACATAAAGAAAGATGATGTGATGAGACTAGTACTATGCTTCCAGCTTGACAGTTGTGACATAAAGCTAGTCTAGTATCTTTCTTCCATATTAAGTGCTATGACATAAAGAAATACATTGATATGAGACTAGTACTATGCTTCCATCTTGTGAAGCTGTGATGTAAAGCCAATCTAGTATCTTGCTTCCAACTTGATTGCTGTGACATAAAGAAAGATGAGTACTAAGCTTCCAACTTGGCAGCTATGACGTAAAGACAATCTTGTATTATGATGATCCAACCTCGTGCTATGATGATGATGATGTATCAGTGTTATACTAATACATATTGATGCAGATGATGATTGGATTCCTTTAAGAATGACGATGTTTCCGATGAAGAAAACTTTCGATGATTTATAGATACGCCAGTCCGCGTTCTAAGATGATATTGATGACGTTGTCCTCTCAACCACTTGATGTTGTTGATGATGTTATCCTCTCTCTCTCTCTCGCCTGATGTTGTTGAAGAATACCCTTCTTGTTAAGGGGGAGTGTTGAAATAATGTAATTGCAGAGTGTATTATTATTATTATTTGATATATTATTCACTGGATCAATCCCCATTATGGATTGATCATGTCGGCTATTGTAAAATGACCAAATCCCCTTTTGCGGATTGGTCATAATGTAATTGTAATAGGCAAAAGAGGAAGTCGGGCCCAGAATATAATAAAGGTGGTTATAAGCACCCAGTTTGAGAAGTCAACCTTGCCAGTGAAGAGACACTTCACACATTCTAGATTTGTATAAATAAGGAGGCTAGCGCCTCAGTTAGACACACACCTCACTTGCTCATTGAGAGACAATTTTTGGAATTGTAGTTGGAGAAGAGAGAGAGAGAGAGTGGCACATCTTTGGGAGAGGATGTTTTGTATTATATTGAGTTATCTCTTGGCATTGTATTGGCTATCTATAATAAGGAAGTTTTGTTGGGTTTTATTCCCCTAGAGGGTTTCCTAGGATAAATGTTGTGTCCCTTGTGATTGTGTATTGCTCAGTTATCTTGTGTTATGCTATTGTTATCTATTGAAATGGAAAGAACTATAATAATGGATTAAATGTTAACAGAGAATAGGGCAGATGGAGAGAGAGAGAGATAGATATATATATAGAGAGAGAGAGAAATAGAGAGAGAGAGAGCACAGAAGAATAGAGAGGGATGAAAAGAGAGAGGATGAGAGGGAGGAAGAGAGGAAGGGATAACATACCTTAGAAATAATCATCAAACTAGTTTATCCTCCCTTGAATTTTGGTCTTCTTTACTTCACCTTCTCTCTAAAATTCATCCTAGATATCCTTTGGTTACCTCAATCACCTGTATATATTGAATATTCTCAAGTGTGATATAAAATGAGAGAGCCTTGCCTCTTATTTATACTTTCATGTAGCTTCCTCAAGGGGTTACCTTTTAACCATCTTAACCCACTTTCCTTATTTTTGGGTTAACCAACTTCTAATCACTTGTCCAATTAGTAATTTATCCATTAAGTTAATTATTTAAATAATTTATTTTGTATCCACTTTGACTTATAGTACACCCATAGCTTCACTTTACCTCAAGGGGTTACCTTCTAACCATCTTAAACTACTTTCCTTATTTTAGGGTCAACCCACTTCTAACCACTTCTCAACTTAGTAATTTCTCCATTAAATTTATTATTTAAATAATTTCTTTTGTATTCACTTTGAATTATAGTACACTCATCACTTCACTTTATTATTTACCTTCTAAAAATATCTTAAACCACTTTCACTAATTTGACCTTTTGGGTCTTCTAGATGACTCATGAGGGTTCTCCAACTTCACACGGCCATAACTCTCTAACCGTGAGGAGTTATGTGACATTCCACATACCACTGGAAATGGAATAACATGTGATATCCATATAGAATAGTATTTCCTTAAAATATATCGAAACTCATACCATTATCAATCAAGCAGGCTTGGGTCCATTACCCAAACCTGGGTTCTCCAACTTCTCATGGCCATAAGTCTCTAACCATGAGGAGTTATGTGACGTTCCACATACCACCGAAAATGGAATGACATGTACTATCCATATAGAATAGTATTACCTTAAAATATATTAAAACTCATACCATTATACATGAAACAACCTTGGCTCCATTACCCAAACCTTTGTGCTACCGAGATTTGCTACCGAACTTTCTCCAAGGGTTGACATCAATCACTAAGGGTTGACATCAATGAGAACCAAAAATCTATACCAACTATCCATCAACCTAAGCTAACTGTCTGACATTAGTGACAACACAAACATGGAAAAACATCAATATGTTAACTTGGAGGGATTATTCAAGGTACTTTTAGAATGAATTTGAATATGATGTAAGAATATGAAACATAGGAAATTGAATTATCTTTATGAATATACAAATTTTATTCATAGACATTGTGACTAACTAGGTCAAATATGATTTTTTTTTTTTAAGTGGTATCTTATTTTCCCAAAAAAATATACGGTATATGTTTTTGATTGTGTAGGTGTTGAGTGTCTTAACGATGGAATTTTCTTACAAAAACTTGTATACTTGTAGAGAACCCATTTTTATTATGCCATGTTTTTTTTGCAAATTTTTAATATTAATTTTATATTTTTTAAAAATTATCAAAGTCAACATATGCTTGAAATTACCATGTCTTTTGTTCGTGTAGGCTAAAAGGGTATTAAAATGATCAAAACATTTTTTTAGATCAATGGTATCGGTCTCATATTGAGCCACATATAAATCATTTGAGTAATTGTTAGGATGAGAAAAATTTATATAATAAATAAGAGAGGTATGTATTCTAGGATTTTGATACATGTGAAGAAAAAATTAGATTAAAAATAGTAAACAATAATAATTAAAAAAAAAAAATTATATATTTGAAATTTTCATAGCGGAATCGATCTATGTCTATAATTTTGTCAACAACTGAATTGTCTAGCCTATAGAAAAATAACATAAAAAGAAATATAGAGAGGGGTATTCACAAAAATTGAGGTTTTTAATGAATTTGCAGACCAAAACACTAGGTTTTTTGTCCCTAACCTAAGTTCGAGCCAACCAAGTCAGCATACACCTTGTCAATCTAGCCTAAAAAAATTGAATTCAAATAAGTGCACACACGCTCTAGGAACGCGCACACACTATAGGAGCATGCACGTGCTCTAGGAGGTTGCATGCGCTACAAGAATGTGTTTTCTATCCTCTTTGTATTTCTCTCTCCCCCTCTCACACTCTCATGCACTCTCTCTCCCCCCCCACCCCCCATCCCTCTCCCCCTGTACCACTATCTCTAATTTGTCTCTCCTACATCTACCCCTCTCTCCTACATTTACATCTATCTCTACCCCCCTCTTTATTTTCCTCTATATCCCTCTCACACTATCTATTTCCTTACTATGCCTTGTTATCTCTCCCTCTGATAAGAATCTGGGCTAGGGGTCAAATTTAGCCCAAAAATTAAAGTGTTCATAATCTATTAAAAATGGACAAGTCTATAGGCCTTGTCCTCACAAATCCAATGCAATTCGAATGGGTTCAAACGGACATCGGATGAGTGACATATCACGTCCTGTTCATTTTTCCAAAGGAAACAAATTGTTGACTCTATAGTTCGTACAAGATGACGTGGCGGGGTCGTACAACCTACGTGGCATGACCGTACGATGAGTTGGCAGGTGACATGTCAGTACTATTTTGGTAGACATGTGGGTGAATATGTTGATGACATGTGACAATGTTTTTGGAAAAATATGTGGTGCCACGTGGCCTAGGCATGGGCTACCATTTGGCACTCAATTATGGTTGGTGTAAAAATTATAGTGGAGTCTGTGGGATTTGAACCTTGGACCTCCCCCATGGTGGAGAGACTTTGCAAAGTCTGGGCTACCACTAGCCCATCCATTAGATCTTATTATATATATGTTTTGAAATATATTTAAAATCAAATGTGTGGATAGTCTATGTGTGGTCCAGGTTAGGGCATAACCCCAACCCCCGGTTTTATGTGTGCCCATGTGACCTGGACACACAGAGTTTTGGTGCAGGGTTTCAAATGGTTATTTTGCCCCTTTTTTTATAACACTTGGCGCACCCATCATGTGACACTTGTCACATTTTATACTGTTGTAATGGGTGCCTAAATTCGTGCTGGGACATGGCCATATGGACCCCCATGCATCCAACACCTTCCTTGTTTGGGGGCTATGTTCCCTAACAATGAGAAATTTTAGTGCATTTTGTGGTAATGTCATGCGTTCTGGGTTTAGGTATGGGAAATTCCTAGAAGCTAGGTTAGACACACACATGTGCATTTTGGCGAGCCAGAGACAACAAGCTTGAAGGAGAGAATTGCAGGAGGTCTATCTTCTTCATTTTTTGGCCAAACCAAGTGCTGAAAAAGCCTAGCTAGGGGTTTTTGGATGTTCTAAATCCATTGGTACATTTTTAAAATACATTTGGGGACTTCTATTATAGGTGTTTTTATAGGTAATTTTCAGAGAGCTCTAGGGAGCTTAGGTCCACCATTGAAGGAGGTCATGCCCAGGGGAGCCAAAGTCCATTTTTAGTGACTCAATAGTCATTATTGACTAATTGATATTCTTTGAAATCATAGGAACATGTTGCAAAGTCATTTGAGGACTTTTACAGGTGGTTTTTTCACAAGGAATCTCAGGGAAGCTCAAGGCCACCAGTAGAAGAGGTCATGCCCAGATGAGCCATGGTCTGTTTTCAGAGATCTAATAGTAATTTTTGGGGTTTTTATGTATTCTAAATACAAAGGTATAGTCAGTAAATACATTGGAGTTGAGAAGTATCTTTTAAAATAATTTTGAAAAACTGATCCGAGAGAGCCTAGTCCATTGATGGAGGCTCAAGGATATGTAGCCCAGTGATCAAAATTTGGACCAAGGGTCAAAATTTAGCTCAAAATCAACATTCTTGGAATTGCCTCAAAACGAATGAGAGTGTATCCCTCGTCATCACGAACCCAACGCAACTCATTTGGGTTCAAACGAACGTCGGGAATGAGAGATATCGCGATATATTTGAATAGTCAAACATGTAAAAAAAGGGGACGCTGACTGTGCAGTCCATACAGTCCGTACAGATGTTGACGTGGCATGAACGTATGTTGACATGGCAGAGGTTGTACATCCAGGTGGAAGATGATGATGTGGCCTTCACTTATTGGAAGATTTGGTCGAATCATGATGTGACACGTGGCAATTTTTGGTTAGTGGTTTGGTGCCACGTGGCTCAGTCATGGGCTACCAAGTGGCACCGTTGTATTGGTTGTTTGTTCAAAATATAATGGAGTCCATGGGGATTGAACCCTGGACCTCCCCCAAGGTTCAACTTTTTGGTAGTGTGTGGGCTACCACTAGCCCACACGGTGGTCCTTGTAAAACCTATGGTTTTAATTACATATAAATTATATTGAAATGTTATATGGGGCGCGTCCAGGCTGGGGCTTAGCCGTAGCCCCGGTCGCATGTGTTTATATATATGACAACCGATTTATACACGGAGAGCATGGGAATTCATCACATTGCGCACGGGACTTTTAAAACATATTCAAAGCCCCAATCGGATAGACTTTAATCATATGACCTTAACATATATTTTGCGCGTGGGATTTCGTATTACAACGGAGTTAGCCTCGGTTTTATGTGTAATAATATGACCTACCACCATATGCGCGTGGAATTTTTTTTGGTTTTGGTTTGAATGGTTACAACCAATCGTTGGCTAGACTCTTGTCATTTAACTGTTCGGCTTTGGAAATGTTTAGCCCATGGTTTCAAGTTCTTACCCATGTGACCTTGGCCTTGGCGGTTAGGGGCTAGGTGGTACCTAATTGTTTGACAATTTGCACCATTTTGTGGTTACTCGCATGTGCTAGGTTTTAGCACGAATCTGGAGCATGTTCTTGGTTATAACGCCCAGAGGTGCATTTTGGCGAACCAGAGACAACAAACTTGAAGGAAGAGAATGGCAGGAGTCCTATCTTCTTCATTTTTTGGTCGAATGAGGTGCCCTAAAAGCCTAGCTAGGGGTTTTTGGATGTTTTGAATCCATTGGCACTGTTTTCAAAGCCATTTGAAGACTAATTTTGTAGGTTTTTAACCATTGAAGTTTCAGGAATCTCTAAGGAGCTTGAAGCCCTCATTGATTGAGGTCATGTTTTGGTGAGTCCAAGATTGTTTTCTGTGACTCAATGGTCATTTTTGGCTAATTGTTATTCTCTGAACACATTGGGACAGGTGTCAGAGGCTTTTGAGGACTTTTACAGGTGTTTTTTCCAAAGAGAAGCTCAGGGAAGATTAAGCCCACATGTAGAAGAGGTCATGCCTGGATGAGCCATGATCCATTTTCAGAGTTCTATTAGTCATTTTTGAGGTTTTTATGTATTATGATCCCAATGGTACAACCAAAATTTCCATTGGAGTTGAGTACCATCTTGTAAAATATTTTTTGACAAATTAATCCCAGACAGCCAAGTCCATTGAAGGAGGCTCAAAGAGATGTAGCCCAGAGAGCGGTGAACTCCTTTATCATCTTGTTATTGTTTTGAGTTTGATGGTTTATTTGCTGCAAGTTATGTTGTTGTGTATTTATTTAAAGAACATATTTAACCATTTAAAAGAACATTTTCTCACACATGAACATTTAAAGGAATAAGCATAAACTTGGCACATAATCTATCTTGCATATTTTAACACATGAAGCAAGGTCTTGTAAAGTTTATCTAATGAAGTAGAGGCTGCTTTCATAGCATAACAAGTCAGCCCACTATTTTCAGATCAGGTGGTATCAGAGCACTAGTTTGTTTTTCTCATGTGTTTGCCATTGATAGCTTGAGATTTAGTTGTTGGTATTTGTGAAAGTTTTGTGTTGAAGTTTGATATCTTGCAAGGATGGAGGAAGATTCAAACATTGATAGTTCTCATACATCTTCAAAATCAAAGTTCTTTGACAAAGAGATGTTGATGGAAATTCTAACCATGAGAGATGATGAAAGAGATGTGTGAAGATAGAAAGGAGAGCATTTCCCTTGAAGAGCAGTTGATGTCCATGAAGAAGGAGAAAGACCAGCTTCTTGAAAAGTTGCATGAGATGGAGACTCAACTCCATGAGGAAAAGGAAACCCTTACCAAGTACATGCATGAACATAAGGTATGTAATGTTAGTTTATCTTCAAGTTCCTCTAAAGATGAATGTTTTGGTGTTTTTTAAAATCACACAAGAGGAATAGGGTCCAAGTTATTGTTAAAAATGGGCTATGAAGGTAAAGGTTTGGGAAAGCATGCACAAGGCATTGTTGAGCCTATTGTTGTTGAAGAAAGACCCAAGTATTGTGGTCTTGGATATGAACAAAGAGATGGAGCAAATTCCAAAGTTGAAGAGACAAGGGAAAAAGTTCCGAGAACAAATTTTGTTTCAAGTTCACCTCCTCAAGAAGGCTATAAAGATGAAAGTTCAAGAACTTTTGTTGAAAGTTCAACCCCTCTAGCATGCAAGGCTTGTGTTCAAGATGAATGAAAATGTGTGAAACAGGAAAGTTGTGACAACGATGAGGAAAAGAACATTGTTGATGGTCTTCAAAGGAGAGCTTGTAACTCTTCAAATTCACCTCCTCAAAGAGGCGATAAAGGTGAATGTTCAAGGTATAATTCTTCTTATCATTCAGTTGCTTTTGATTATGTTAAGAATGATAAATTTGTATGTAAACATGGAAGAAATAATCCATGTACATATTTTGGTTTATATAACCATCATGTTTCAAAATGTTGGAAAAGATTGACCACTTTCAGGAAACTTTATAAGCAAAGAGAACGTGAAAAGAGGATGCAAAATATTTGCACTCATTGTCAGAAGAGGGGTCATATCATTGACCAATGTTGGACATTGCATCCAACTATTCATCCACAACAAAAGAAGTAGATGGATAAAGAGATTGGCAAGAATGGAAGAAGATATTCCATCATCGATGTGAGTCAAGATGATTTATAGGAGGACGATTTTCACTAGAAAAGTCACCATTGAGTTGGCTTGGTAAGAAATGGTTGGATTTCTTGAGCAAGTAAGGATTGCATTTTCTATTGTAAATGCACTTTTCAGCCTTATGTGTGCATTTATGTTGAGATTATGACAAGTTGCAACAGTTTATCATAACTTGTATGATGCAAGTTTGCATGTGAATGCAATTCGTTTGAAGGCATTTTTGTTGTTGCACAAGTTCGCCAGGAGGATGTAAAAGATGGATATGATGTTCAGTTGTTACAACCATATATCTTTTTCATATTTATCTCTTATGTACCCACATGTTTTGGGTTTATGTACTTATGTTTGTACTGGAAGGAGAGTTGAAGAGTCATGCACATGCATTTGTTTTTGTATGTGTAAGCAGTGAACCTGGTGATAGCTCATCATGAATGACTAATGATTGTAACATGATTGTGTATCATGTTTGTCGACTTGTCATTGGAAAGGTTGATATGTTTCAAATGAGTCTCGATTGGTATTGATGTTGTCTTGACGACTATGTTGTGTCAATCATGTTTTTCGACTTGTGTTTAGTCGATGGTGTTTTTTGGGTTGTAAGTTGATTTTGAGTACACTAAGATGCAGGAAAAGACCATGTTCTTTGATGAAGTACAATATGTGACAGTTTTCTTGAAGACCAAAAAGATTTTGTTGGCATCATTTTCAGTCTTGTATAAATTTGTTTTCAGGATTGATGGTTTTTTTGGCTTGTGACAAGATGTCGCAGAAACGTTTTTGCAGCCATTGGAGAGTTGATTGTTTTGACACCAAAGAGTTCACAAGAGTGACTTGATTCTCAGTGCGAAGGTTGGAAGTCTTCCAAGAACAAAGAGAAGAGTGGGTCAACAACAGCCAGAGAACAGTGGTTGAGGGACATAGCCAGTTGCAGTGGAAGGCATGTCAAAGTATCCAGGTGACTATCGAAAAGACTTTTCAAGTAGAATCAGTTGATATAACTTGAAAGTAGAGGAGTATTGAATCTCAAACAGATAATCATAAACTTTTGTCGGTCCAAAAGCCTTTCAGTGGGAAGGTGTGATCAAAATCTAGACCAGGGGTCAAAATTTAGCTCGAAAATCAACGTTCTCGAAATTGCCTTAAAACAAACAAGAGCATAGCCCTTGTCATCACAAACCCAACACAACTCATTTGGGTTCAAAAAGACATCAGGAGAGAGAGATATCGTGATCTATTCGAATCATCAAATAGGTAAAAAAGGGGACACTGACTGTGTAGTCCGTACAGTCCATACGGATGTTGATGTGGCATGAACGTACACTAACGTTGCAGAGGTCGTACATTCAGCTGGTAGATGATGACATGACCTTCACTTATTGGTATATTTGGTCGAATCATGATGTGACACGTGGCAGTTTTTGGTTAGTGGTTTGGTGCAACGTGGCCCAGTCATGGGCTGCCACGTGGCACCGTTGTATTGGTTGTATGTTCAAAATATAATGGAGTCCATGGGGATCGAACCCCGGACCTCCCCCAAGGTTCAACACTTTGGTAGTGTGTGAGCTACCACTAGCCCACACAGTGATACTTGTAAAACCTATGGTTTTAATTACATATAAATTGTATTGAAATGTTATATGGGGCGCGTCTGGGCTGGGGCTTAGCCCCATCCCCGGTCGCATGCATTTATATATATGACCACCAATTTATACAAGGAAAGTGTGGGAATTTGGCACATTGCACACATGACTTTTAAAACATATTCAAAGCCCCGATCGTATAGACTTTAATCATATGACCTTAACAAATATTCTGCGCATAGGTTTTGGTATTACAACGGAGTTAACCTTGGTTTTATGTGTAATCATATGACCTGCCACCATATGCATGTAGACGTTTTTTTTGGTTTTGGTTTTCATGGTTACAACCAATCATTAGCTGGACACTTGTCATTTAACCATTCGGGTTTGGAAATGTTTAGCCCATGGTTTCGAGTGCTTACCCATGTGACCTCGGCCTTGACAGTTAGGGGCTGGGTGCGCCCTAACTATTCGACAGTTTGCACCATTTTGCGGTTATGCGCATGTGCTAGGTTTTATCATGAATCTGGAGCGTGTTCTTGGTTAGAAAGCCCAGAGGTGTGTTTTGGCGAACCAGAGACATCAAACTTGAAGGAAGAGAATGGCAGGAGGCCTATCTTCTTCATTTTTTGGCGGAATGAGGTGTCGTAAAAGCCCAGCTAGGGGTTTTTGGACGTTCTGAATCCATTGGCACTATTTTCAAAGCCATTTGAAGACTTATTTTGTAGGTTTTTAACCATTTAAGTTTTAGGAAGCTCCAAGGAGCTTGAATCCATCATTGATTGAGGTCATGTTTTGGTGAGTCCAAGTTTGTTTTCTGTGACTCAATAGTCATTTTTGGCTAATGTTTATGCTCTGAACACATTGGGACAGGATTCATAGGAATTTGAGGACTTTTATAGGTGTTTTTCCAAAGAGAAGATCAGGGAAGCTTAAGGCCACATGTAGAAGAGGTCATGCCCCGATGAGCCATGATCCATTTTAAGAGTTCTATTAGTCATTTTTGGGGGTTTTATGTATTCTGATCCCAACGGTACAACCAGAATTTCTATTGGACTTGAGCAACAACTTCTAAAATAATTTTTGACAAATTAATCCCAGAGAACCAAGCCCATTGAAGGAGGCTCAAGGAGATGTAGCTCAGAGAGGGGTGAACTCCTTTATCATCTTGTTATTGTTGTGAGTTTGATGGTTTATTTGCTGCAAGTTATGTTGTTGTGTATTTATTTAAAGCACATATTTAACCATTTAAAAGAACATTTTCTCACACATGAACATTTAAAGGAAGAAGCATAAACTTGGTACATAATCTATCTTGCATATTTTAACACATGAAGCAAGGTCCTGTAAAGTTTATTTAATGAAGTAGAGGGTGCTTGCATAGCATAACAAGTCAGCCCACTATTTTCAGATCAGGTGGTATCAGAGCACTAGTTTGTTTTGCTCATGTGTTTTCCATTGATAGCTTGAGATTTAGTTGTTGGTATTTGTGCAAGTTTTGTGTTGAAGTTTGGTATCTTGCAAGGATGGAGGAAGCTTCAAACATTGATATTTCTCATACATCTTCAAAATCAAATTTATTTTACAAAGAGATGTTGAAGGAAATTCTAACCATGAGAGATGTGATAAAAGAGAAGTGTGAAGATAGAAAGGAGAGCATTTCCCTTGAAGAGCAGTTGATGGCCATGAAGAAGGAGAAAGACCAGCTTCTTGAAAAGTTGCATGAGATGGAGGCTCAACTCCATGAGGCAAAGGAAACCCTTACCAAGTACATGCATGAACATAAGGTATGTAATGTTAGTTTATCTGCAAATTTCTCTCAAGATGAATCTTTCGGTGTTTTTGAAAATCACACAAGACGAATAGGGTCCAAGTTATTGTTAAAAATGGGCTATAAAGGTAAATGTTTGGGCAAGAATGCACAAGGCATTGTTGAGCCTATTGTTGTTGAAGAAAGACCCAAGTTCTGTGGTCTTGGATATGAACGAAGAGATGGAGCAAATTCCAAAGTTGAAGAGACAAGGGAAAAAGTTCCAAGAACAAATTTTGTTTCAAGTTCACCTCCTCAAGAAGGCTATAAAAGTGAAAGTTCAAGAACTTTTGTTGAAATTTCAACCCCTCCAGCATGCAAGGCCCATGTTCAAGATGAATGCAAATTTGTCAAACAAGAAAGTTGTGACAACGATGAGGACAAGAACATTGTGGATGGTCTTCAAAGGAGAGCTTGTAACTCTTCAAATTCACCACCTCAAAGAGGCGTTAAAGGTGAATGTTCAAGGTATAATTCTGCTTATCATTCAATTGCTTTTGATTATGTTAAGCATGATAAATTTGTATGTAAAAATGGAAGAAAGAATCCATGTACATATTGTGGTTTATATAACCATCATGTTTCAAAATGTTGGAAAAGATTGACCACTTTCAGGAAACTTTATAAGAAAAGACAATGTGAAAAGAGGATGAAAAATATTTGCACTCATTGTCAGAAGAGGGGTCATATCATTGACCAATGTTGGACATTGCATCCAACTATTCATCCACAAAACAAGAAGCAGATGGATAAAGAGATTGGCAAGAATGGAAGAGGATATTCCATCATCGATGTGAGTCAAGATGATTTACAAGATGACAATTTTCACCAGAAAAAGTCAGAATTGAGTTGGCTTGGTAAGAAATGGTTGGATTTCTTGAGCAAGTCAGGCTTGCATTTTCTATTGTAAATGCACTTTTTAGCCTTATGTGTGCATTTATGTTGAGAGTATGACAAGTTGCAGTAGTGTTTCATAACTTGTATGATGCAAGTTTGCATGTGAATGCAATTCGTTTGAAGGCATTTTTCTTGTTGTACAACTTCGCCAAGAGGATGTAAAATATGGATATGATGTTCACTTGTTACAACCATATATATTTTTCATATTCATCTCTTATGTACCCACATGTTTTGGGTTTATGTACTTATGTTTGTACTAGAAGGAGAGTTGAAGAGTCATGCACAAGCATTTGTTTTTGTATGTGTAAGCAGTGAACCTGGTGATAGTTCATCATGAATGAATCATGATTGTAACATGATTGTGTATCATGTTTGTCAACTTGTCATTGGAAAGGTTGATATGTTTCAAATGAGTCTCGACTGGTATTGATGTTGTCTTGACGACTATGTTGTGTCGATCATGTTTTTCGACTTGTGTTTAGTCGATGATGTTTGTTGGGTTGTAAGTTGATTTTGAGTACACCAAGATGCAGGAAAAAACCATGTGCTTTGATGAAGTACAATATGTGACAGTTTTCTTGAAGACCAAAAAGATTTTGTTGGCATCATTTTCAGTCTTGTATAAATTTGTTTTCAAGATTGATGGTTTTTTGGCTTGTGACAAGATGTCGCAGAAATGTTTTTGCAGCCATTGGAGAGTTGATTGTTTTGATGCCAAAGAGTGCACAAGAGGGACTTGATTCCCAGTGGGAAGGTTGGCAGTCTTCCAAGAAAAAAGAGAATAGTGGGTCAACAGCAGCCAGAGAACAATGGTTGAGGGACATAGCCAGTTGCAGTGCAAGGCATGTGAAAGTATCCAGGTGACTATCGAAAAGAATTTTCAAGTAGAATCAGTTGATGTAACTTGAAATAAGAGGAGTATTGAATCTCAGAAAGATAATCATAAGATTTTGTGTGATCAAAATCTAGATCAGGGGTCAAAATTTAGCTCAAAAATCAATGTTCTTGGAATTGCCTCAAAACGAACGAGAGCGTAGCCCTCATCATCAAGAACCCAATGCAACTCATTTGGGTTCAAATGGACGTCGAGAGAGAGAGATATCATGATCTGTTCGAATCGTCAAAGAGGTAAAAAAAGGGGACGCTGACTGTGCAGTCCGTACAGTCCATACGAATGTTGATGTCGAATGACTATACGCTGATGTGGCAGAGGTATTACATCTAGGTGGTAGACGATGATGTGGACTTCACTTATTGGCAAATTTGGTCGAATCATGATGTGACATGTGGCAGTTTTTGGTTAGTAGTTTGGTGCCACGTGGCCCAGTCATGGGTTGCCACGTGGCACTGTTGTATTGGTTGTTTTTTCAAAATATAATGGAGTCCGTGGGGATCGAACCCCGGACCTCCCCCAAGGTTTAGCGCTTTTGTAGTGTGTGGGCTACCACTAGCCCATAGGGTGCTCCTTGTAAAACCTATGGTTTTAATTACATATAAATTGTATTGAAATGTTATATGGGGCACATCTGGGCTGGGGCTTAGCCCCAACCCCGGTCACATGTGTTTATATATATGACCACCGATTTATACACGGAGAGCGCAGGAATTCAGCACATTGCGCGTGTGACTTTTAAAACATATTCAAAGTCCTGATCGCATAGACTTTAATCATATGACCTTAACATATATTCTACGCATGGGTTTTGGTATTACAATGGAGTTAGCTTCAGTTTTATGTGTAATCATATGACCGTCCACCATATGCGCGCATAATTTTTTTTGGGTTTTGGTTTGAATGGTTACAACGAATCGTTGGTTGGACACTTTTCATTTAACCATTTGGCTTTGGAAATGTTTAGCCCATGGTTTCGGGTGCTTACCCATGTGACCTCGGCCTTGGCGGTTAGGGGCTGGGTGTGCCCTAATTGTTCGATAGTTTGCACCATTTTGTGGTTACGCAAATGTGCTTGGTTTTAGCATGAATCTGGAGCATGTTCTTGGTTAGAACACCCAAAGGTGTGTTTTGGCGAACCAGAGACAACAAACTTGAAGGAAGAGAATGGAAGAAGGCCTATCTTCTTCATTTTTTGGCCGAATGAGGTGCCGTAAAATCCCAGCTAGGGGTTTTTGGACATTTTGAATCCATTGGAACTATTTTCAAAGCCATTTGAAGACTTATTTTGCAGTTTTTTAACCATTGAAGTTTCAAGAAGCTCTAAGGAGCTTGAAGCCCTCATTGATTGAGCTCATGTTTTGGTGAGTCGAAGTTTTTTTTCTGTGACTGAATAGTCATTTTGGCTAATTGTTATGCTCCGAACACATTCGGAAAGGTTTTAGATGATTTTGAGGGATTTTATAGGTCTTTTTTCCAAATAGAAACTCAGGGAAGCTTAAGGCCACATGTAGAAGAGGTCATGCCTAGATGAGCCATGATTCGTTTTCAGAGTTCTATTAGTCATTTTTGTGGTTTTTATGTATTCGGATCCCAATGGTACAACCAAAATTTCCATTGGAGTTGAGCAGTAGCTTGTAAAAGAATTTTTGACAAATTATTCCCAGAGAGCCAAGTCCATTGAAGAAGGCTCAAGGAGATGTAACCCATAGAGGGGTGAACTCCTTTATAATCTTGTTATTTTTGTGAGTTTGATGGTTTATTTTGTGCAATTTATGTTGTTGTGTATTGATTTAAAGCACATATTTAACCATTTAAAAGAACATTTTCTCACACATGAACATTTAAAGGAAGAAGCATAAACTTGGCACATAATCTATCTTGCATATTTTAACACATGAAGCAAGGTCTTGTAAAGTTTATTTAATGAAGTAGAGGGTGATTGCATAGCATAACAAGTCATCCCACTATTTTCAGACCACCCAGTTGGGGGTGAACTCCTTTATCCTGTTGTTATTGTTGTGAGTTTTGCTGGTTATTATTTGTTGCAACTTATGTTTGTTGTTGTATTTATTTAGACAACATATTTAACCTTTTAAAAAACTCACACATAAACATCTAAAATAATCCTAAAATTGACACATAAATCCTCTTGCACAACTAAGACATTGAGCACCATCCTGAAGTTTATTTTAATGGAGTAGAGGGTACTTTTCATAGAAAAACAATTCAGCCCCCTATTTTCAGATCACCCTCCCACACACACTTTCTACCCCCTTATATGTCTTCCTCTCTCTTCCTCCCACACACTAGCACACCCACTCTCTACCTCCCCTCTTTGTCTTCCTCTCTCTCCCTACCACACTCTCGCACAAAAAATTTATATCCCCCCTCTATGAATTCCCTTCTCTCCCTCCCAAAATCTCACACACACATTTTCTATCCCCCGTCTATGTCTTCCTCTCTCTCCCTCCCACACTTTAACACACTTACTCTCTACCTCCATCCTTTGTCTAGCTCTCTCTACCTCCCTTCTTTTTTTACCTCTCTCTTCATCCCACATTCTCACACACACACTTTATATACCCCATTAATCTATTTATATATATTTACCCCCCCTTTCCTCTGTCTTCCTCCTTCCTCTAACAATCATTCTCACTCTCTCTCCACCCTCTCCACCCACCCTCCCTCTCTCTCTCCCCATCCCTCTCACTATATCTCTTCTCAAAATTGGTCTCACTCTCTCTCCACCCCATCTTTGTTCATCCCCCCTCTATTTATTTCTCTTCCCCCCCATCTCACACTCACACATCCTTTCTCTACCCCATCCTCCCTCTATCTCTCCCCCTACGTCCCAATATCTCTCCTCTCTTTCTCTCCTACATATACCACCTATTTCTTTATCTCCTCTACCCTCCCCCCACTTCTCTCTTTATATATTTCTACCCTCCCTTTCCTCTATCTCCCCCATTCCTCTCAAAATCAGTCTCACTCTCTCTCCACACCCTCCTCCATCCCTCTCTCTCTCCACCTCCCTCTCACTATATCTCTTCTCTCTCTTTCTCATGCATATAACCCTCCCCACTTTCTCTCCCCCCCTTCCTCTCACTCTCTCTATACCCACTCTCTTTATCTCCCTCTCCCTCCCTCTCACACACTCAAACACTCCTTGTGCATCCCCCCTCTCTTTCTTGTTCTTCCCCCCCTCTCACACTCACACATTCTCTCTCTACCCCCATGCTCCATCTATCTCTCCTCCTCCCTCTCACTATCTCGCATATATTTCTCTCATACATCTACCACTGCTTTCTCTCTCTCATTGTTAGTCTCTCTCTCACTATATCCCCATCCATCTCTCTTCTCTACTATTCCCCCATTTATCTCTTTATATATCTCTTCCCCCCTTTCCATTTATATCCCCCATTCCCCTAAAAATCATTCTCACTCTCTCTCCACCCCTTCCTTCCTCCCTCTTTCTCTCCCCTTCCCTCACACTATCTCTTTTCTCTCTATTTCATACATCCACCCCTCCCCACTATGTCTCCCCCATTCATCTCACTCTCTCTCTTTTAGATCTATTTGTCTCCCTCTCCTTCCCTCTCACACACTCATACACTCATTGTCTAAACCCCCTCTCTAAATTATTGCTCTTCCCCCCTTGCACACTCACACATTCTCTCTCTACCCCCTCCTCCCTCTATCTCTCCCACTCCCTCCCATTATCTCTCCTATATTTATCTCCTACATCTACCACCTCTTTCTCTCTCTCATTGTTGTTATTCTCACTCTCACTATATCCCCCTCCCCTTCTCTCCTATACTCTCTCCCCATTTATCTATTTATATCTCTTTGTCCCCCCTTCCCTCTGTCTCCCCCCTTCTCCCCACACTTAGTCTCACTCTCTCTCTCCTTTTTATTAGTATTACTCTCACTCTCTCTTTTCCTCTCTCTCTCTCTCTCTCTCTCCCTCCATGCCTCCTCCTCTTTCCCCCTAGTTCTACCTTGTTGTCTCTATTTCCATCTAAAGGTTAGGCATGCCTCACAAAAAATAAAGGATACATGTGCAACAACGAAATGTAGCCTCACATGTAAGGTGAGTGTTAATTGTTTTTTCCTCTTCCAATGGAATATTACTTATACGAGTACTTATATGAACACGACCATGACCTAGACCATAACCTAGACCCCCCTAGATCTATTCCAACCCTCTTTCTCCTCTCTTTCTTTGGCTATATCACTCTCACAATATCCCCCCATGACCACGACCATGACATATAGCTATATATAGAGTTAGACATTGACGTATATATTGACATAGAACATGACATACAACCCCCATAATATCACTCTCTACCATTGATACTCTCACTCTCTCACTCTCTATCTCCCCTCTTAGTCTACCTCTCTCTTCCTCTCACATTCTCGTACATGCACTTTCTAACCCCCATTAAGTTGTTTATATCTCTCTATCCCCCCTTCCTCTATCTCCACCCTTCCTCTCAAAATCAATCTCACTCTCTCTCCACCACCTCCTTTTCACTATATCTATCCTCACAATCAACATCACTCTCTCTCCACCCAGTCCTTTTCCAACCTCCCTCTCTTTATTTCTCTTCCCCCACTATCACACTCACACATTCTCTCTATACCCCCCTCCTCCCTCTATCTCTCCCCCTCTATCCCACTACCTCTCCTCTCTTTCTCTCCTACATTTTCCATCTCTTTCTCTCTCTCCTCTACCCTCCCCCCATTTCTCTCTTTATATATCTCTACCCTACCCTGATTTTTCTCTTTATATATCTCTACCCTCCCTTCCCTTTATCTTTCCCATTCCTCTCACAATCAGTCTCACTCTCTCTTCACCCACTCCTCCATACCTCTCTCTCTATCTCTCCCTCCCTCTAATTATATCTCCTCTCTCTCTCATACATATACCCCTCCCCACTTTCTCTCCCCCCTTCCTCTCACTCCATGTCTACCCACTATCTTTGTCTCCCTCTCCCTCCGTCTCACATTCTCAAACACTCCTTGTACATACCCCCTCTCCGTGTTTCTCTTTCCTCCCCTCTAACACTCACACATTTTCTCTCTACCCAAATCCTCTCTATATCTCTCCCCCTCCCTCTAACTATCTCTCCTCTCTTTCTCTACTACAATTACCACTACTTTCATTCTCTCATTGTTAGTCTCACCTCTCACTATATCCCCCTTAGTCTAGGCCTCCAAATGTTTCATTGCAATATCACTATATCTCCGGCTCCAAATGGTCCTATCAATTTGGTTTCACTACAATATCATAATATTTAAGCCTCCAAATGGTCATAATGTCCATTTCATTAGGTTCCATTCCTAGAAATATCTTGTCACTAGACCTAGATCTTGACGTAGACCATGACCAACAACACCAGATAGAGCTAGATCTAGATTTATATGTTGACCTAGAGCTTGATGTAGACAATGGCATAGACCCCCTTAGCTCTAGATAAGAATAGGAATAAATTATACTCAATCCTTAACCCCAAATTAACTTCAAGCCATGAGTGCACTATGCATATAAATTATGTACAACCCTTGCACTCACATCACCCACATCTTGGTTCTCTAACCATTTCTCTATCCTTGAAAACACTTTCAATCCTAACCCATTAGACCTTAGCTATATCCATACCCCTACACAATTGTATGTGTAAAAAGGTTTGGTGGATATTAAATGCAATATTAATTGCATTAAGAGCATGCACACGCTCATGTGACTTGACATAGTTGGTCATTTATGCTCAATAGGAAAGTTCATGCACTTTAGTGTGAACATTCTCTAGTAACGTGTGCATGTTCTTGTTGGGAATGTTTTTGTTCCAAGAACACCCCACCTCATCTATCTCATGGTCAAGAGAAAATACAACAACCTTAGACAAAATCATCCTGCACAAACAAGTTTTACTTTTTTTAGTATTCTTATTATATTCATAAATACTTTTGTGCTATTGCGAGACCATTGTAAGAAAATTTGGAATAAAAATTTGTCAAGTTCAATTGGAATTATTGTTTGTATGTAATTGTGCATTCTTGGAATTGGAAGAGAAATTTGTGCAACTGAAATTGGAATTGTTGTTTGTATATTCTTGTATATTCTTGGAATCATAAGACAAATTTGTGGAAGTGTGATTGGAATTTTTGTTTGTATATTATTGTTTCTTCTTGGACTTAGAAGACAAATTTGTCCAAGTGTAATTGGAATTATTGTTTGTATCTTCTTGTGTCTTCTTGGGATTGGAAGAAAATTTTTTCCAAGTGCAATTGGAATTGGAATTATTAGTTGTGTCTTCTTTTTTAATACAAAAAAAAAATTCCCCACTTCATTGTACCTTATCAAATGATACAAAGAAAAATTTGTGGTGGGTGTTTGGAAGCCAATTATTTTATTTAAGAATGGGGAACCATCGGATTCGAGAAAGAAATTCATCGAGAAAAATAAATTTATTGAAAAGGTAGAATAAGAAAGAGAAAAAACAAAGTTATGTATGTCAAAGCATAGGATTTCACACGAGGGAAATCCAATTTTTAGAAAAATAGATGTTTCTAATATTTCTCCTCCATCACCAGAAGAAAAGCTCAAGAGTTCATCAAAGAGAAATCCAAACAATATCTAATCCATACAATTTTTTGTGGATGAATAGATGATGGAGGATTTGCTTGGATGTGATTATACAATGAATGAAATTAGAGAAAAAACCAATGTACAACATTGTGGTAAAGAAGGTCATGTGGTGAAATCTCTTGTTGTACAATCAAATGTGCACTCTCCTTCCACATTTGATCTATCAGTGATTGAAGGGGAAAGAACTACAACATTTTTAACTCAACAACATTGTTAACTCAACAACAGGGAAGTTAAGAGTCCTAAAATAGGGGTCCATCATCCCTACCTAGATTGAGAATTGTGCGGTGAAGAACTACTAAACACATTCAGGTCAATGAAAGTGGTATTAAATCACTTGAAGGTAATTTACCTAACTGTACTATTCATTATCACTCTTATAAAATCATTCAAGAATATTTTGAGCCAAAATGTGATGCTGCTAAATGTCAATTATTTTTGTCTTTGTTAAAATATAGAAATTTGACTATTGTTAGGATAATTTTAGGCATTAAAACAAGTCATCATATAGTATGAAAACTTGTATATTATTTTCAAATAATTGGTAATAAGTATCATTCTAAATACCACAATGCAGCCTGACATGTCTTATGCCAGTCAATTATTAGAAAGATTACGAGAAAACATTGTTTGATACAACAAACCTCTCACCTCTTTAAATGCAATGTAAAAACCATTAGAAAGTATTCTCATAGAAAATATAGCCTCGACATAGGTTCCCCAACATATTTTTGGGCCTTCATTGGAAGGATACCTCATTCTAACATGAATTTAGTTGGAGTGTTTAAGGGACTAGTTCAGGATTTTTGCCATGATAACACAAGGATCTCCTCCAACCAAAAAGATGTACTAAAATTGAGAAGGGAATTTAGGGACCATGAACCACATATTAAACAATATATTGACATTACACATACATAATTGTATGATAGATTCAGAATACTACATAGTTCACTTAACTTAGGCCAAAGATATTTCCATAAATCCAAGCCTTGGTATGTTCGAATAAACATAATTCATAACACGTGTTGTTGTAGATATCACATTGAGTATGGTTATTATTATCACACACACACACACACACACACACACACACACACACACAGATATTGTGTTTTGTGCAACACCATTTTGCAAGAATGTCCATTTATATTGCCACCAAGGTCATCTTGTTACAACAAGATTTTCCTCACCCTATGCAATCTTGCATAGATGACCTTATTATGTTTCCCTATCCAGACTTATCTTCCATGTTGATAAAATCTAGAGACAAAAATAAATAATTTTCCACATGTACGCATCTTGCACACTATACAACATGTGTATACACAAGCTTCTCCACTACAGCCCACGTACATCAGGATTTGTGCTAAAAAATGAAAATTAAATGTTGGGTTTCCATGTCATGACATGAGATCTTTGATCCTTGGCCTTCCATATACTGGAATACTTCCAAGTCATCCCTTCAGTTCCATTTTTAAGGCTATAAAGAGGCCAATTCCGAGCTATGGAAGAAAAAAAAACAATTCAACTTTGAGAGCAAAGTTACTCTGGAAGAATTATTTACTTCATATTGAGTCTGCATCCCTTTGTCCTTTAAGTCTAAAAACAATGTTCATCCCACAAGCTCTTCCCTTATTTATTTAGAACCTCATTGTTTCTCTCTTATGAGATTTTTTTCGGTGGAGGATTGAAGTGGTGGAGGCCCAATTGGAAGGAACTTATTTCTTTGTTCCGAACCATGCTGGAAAAAAGTCTATAACATTTTCACTTCTGTTGATCATCTATTAATATAAATAATCTTTTCACATCCAATTGATATCTTGCAAATATATTGAAATATTTTTCCATGGGAGTATTTGTCTTGTTTATTAATGGATTATGCTATTGAATGTGCTAACATTATATAATAACACCATATTCTTTCTTTGCTTGGTTGTTGAGGACTAAATGCAGGTGTATTTCTTTGGGTCAAGTTCTCAACGTTGGACTTCATCGAACATCTAGACAAGGTAGGCCTTTTATATTTTTTTGTTAGCATATTTGTTTTCATAGCATACTTGAGAAGAGAACTGATTTTTGTAGTCATTTACGTCTGTTTTGGTTTACCCTAGCCATAGAGAGATTTTCCTTGTAACATAACTGGCGACCATACTGGGGATTGAATCTTATTTCTTAGGGTTTGGAGTAATTTTATCCTTAGATTTCTCCCGTTTCTATTATGTTTCTTTTCGCATCATTTCTTGACAGTTTATGGTCACTCTTGGTCTGAGTTCTTAGCCTTTCTCCCTTGCTTGGGCTTGTTTTGAATCATATATGCTCCTTTTTTCCTTGACAGTCACGTAGATACACTGGTTGTCTCACTGGAAGATTCATATATACACTCTTTTTGTCTGAACAATCACGTACATCATATTTCCTGGCTTGTTTGCTTGGTCTGGTGACTACTGAGTGGGATTTGATGTTTGTTGACTCTTCTTAGGTATCTGTAGTGCATGTTAAGTGCTTTTGGGATGACAGGAAACGCATCTTTGGTTGAATTTTTGGGTGAAGTCTTTCTCATCATCTTTTCATTTTTTATTGTCCTTGTACATTGGGTTGGGTGTGTTTCTTTTTTGTATCCTTCTCGATTTATCTTTTTCTATACATAGTAGGGTTATATAGCGATTTACTTTCCAGTCCATGCATTTTCAGTTTTGTTATATCAAAAATACAAAAAAATAGGCATTTTGCATTTATTGGCATTTTGTCTTTTGTGTCCTTTTCATTAGCTTAGTGCATATAGTGAAAGATTGCATTTTTACTTATGAATTGCAGAGTTGAATTTGAAAATTGCATTGTTTTTTAGAAGCATATCATTCATTGAAAGTTAAAATTAGGACTTTGCATCATTGTCATATTTAATTTTCTTGCAGAGTCATAACATCCTGAGTTTCACTACCATGCCTTTTTGAGTAATCATATTGATTAAAATTAACACTATAAATTAAAATTTATTGGTCACGATTTTATTTTCTAGGGTACATAGACTAGCCTAGGATTTAGTGACTTAGAATAGGATTTTGTGAGTAAACTTCTCCAAGGAAATTAAATCAACATATGTGTATGAGAAAGGGAGTGGATAAATCCATTGTATAATTGGTAATATCAGGAGGCTCCTCGCACACTGGAGTTAATCATGAGGTCACATGAAGTGAGTTGAAGGAATATACCCCCGATACCTTCCTAGTGCCAGAGATATTTATGGAGATCTATTCCTATCTAGGGATCTTGCCAGTGACTTTACCTCTGTGAGAGGTGTTTCCGTCCTTATACACACTTGCAAGTGTGATATAAGTCTTTCTCACTTAGTGTGTCCTCAGAGGCACAATTCCTAGGTTCAAATCCCACACTGTCACTTTGACTTGAACCTCTTCCATCTAGGCTAACTCCTAGGGAAGAGAAGGGGGTTAGACTCTAGTTACTAGATGTGATTTACGATTAAGTGTTCTAGGAGCTGATTTTAATTAGTTAAAAGGTTAAGGTAAATATAGACTAAGATGTCAATCAACAAATGCAATATGCAACTATCTAAGTATGAGACTCATACCTTTTCCTAGGGAAACTAAGACTAGTGCCTAAGATTGGGCAATGGGGTCAACTAAGTTAAGGGGATGTTCGTTAGAAGATAATTACAAGTTACAAAGTATTAAAACAAGATAGATACAACTAGACACAAAGAATATATCAGATAGAAAGCTAACTTAGACCGGATACAAGATATACAAAAGAATTCTTAAGATGTACATATTAATACTAAGATAAATACAAGATATACAATATACTAACACGTTTACTCGCATGTGCAGGAATTGAAGATACTCAAGATAAAGTAATCATCAACACATGAAGCCAATCATGCTCACAATAGATAGAGTTTCGTTGGATTTCTTTTCAATGGGCAATAGATCCAAAGCACTCAAGACCCAATCAAGAGAATGCCTCCAGGTGGATGTGCACTTCTTGAAGGATCACACCATGAGTACAAGAATTAATGATAGATAAAAACATGGAAAGCCAAATATTTGAGATGAAAGATGTAACCACTTATATATTATTTCTACAACACATCAAAGATATCTTGCATATGAATGTAAATTGAAAGACAATGAGATCAATGAGCTTACAAGTGTGTAATTGTATTGTTGATGTTGTAGATTGAAAATTAAATTAAGTGATTAAGTGTGAGATTAATTTTAGCCCTATCTACGTGTCAGCCCAAAACTCTCCTCCCACTATTACCAAGTGGTTTTTGGATGCTCAAGAAGTGAGGCAACGAGGCCTACCCTAGCTTCACAGGTCAACCCTAAAGATGAGTACTCCAAAAAAATTTCCTTGGCTTTCCTCAAAACCCTAGTTTTTAAATGGTGAAGATGGCGAGTCATGGTGTCCTATTAAATCTAATTAGTTTATTTTAGACCTATGAGATAAATATTGCAAAGTGTGATTGAGTGCTTGTAGCTTGCTCAACAAAGGATTGCCAAAATACTGAAAATGAAAGATAAGCAGGCTGAAGCCTTTAAACGATGAAATTGCAAATTTAGTTCTTAATTTGTTTGAATTATTGCATGTAAGTGTAATAACTAAAATGCTTGTGAAACTAAGATTTGAAAAAGATGTAGGATGAGGCCTTTAAACAAATGGAATGCAAGTTAAAATTTAGTATCCAGAAAAGGCCTTGGGGACCCAAACCAAAATTAACGATTGAGTTCTTAGTTTATTAGATTGGACATGTAAGATATAAGAACTAAAACTAACTTGGAGAATTGTAAAAGATTGATTAATTGATCCCTTTAAGATATCGATGTTTGCACGCATGTGTTAAGATAAAACGCTACAACAGAAAATGACATGCATGCAAAGTAAATCATGAAAGAAAATATCAACTACACCTTCACGGGATCTAATCTAGAAATTAAGTGTGATATCTACTCTAGATTATTTTTAGTTAGGCGTGCATGTAGAAATCACGACTAATCTAGCTAATCTTGCAAAGTAAAGACTGAAAGGAAAGCAAGCCGCTTGGGTACAACTCCTTCGGGCTTGCGTTTACAGTATTTTAGAGTAGATCGGGAAGAAGAAAACATTACCTTAGTGAAAGGAGTTGTTGGAGGGTGTGTTGTGCATGTGATTGGGTAGCATGCCCTCTTGTCCTAGTAAGAACATTCAAAAATCGACAAGCCATTTCTTGTTGATTTGAGATGCAACACACTCAAAAAGTTATGAAATTTTTGTTTTTAGGCAAACATTTCTTACATATGTAAACCAAAAAATTATATGATTCAAATCGACCTATCTAAGAATATTAGCTACTAAAATAAGAAATGGAAAAGCATGAAGTTAATTAAAAAATGTTTGGAGTGTAAATGAGAAGTAAGGGTAAATCCGTGCTTGGATCTATCCCAATATCTTCTCCTTGAAGTAACTTGCAAGTCTTAGACAAAACATGAGATAAAATAGATAACGATTGCAGACACTAATAACATAAACTAATTTCTATCATTAGTGAATGCAAATCATATAATCTAGATATTATACAATCACTAAGCCTAGCCAAGTAAACTAATTTACCCAACAATCTATCTACAATCACAATAATATTTAAAACAAAAGCAGTTTCACCTCATGATCATGTGAAGAATCTAGACAAATATTGAGATCCTTGAGTCCTCCAAAGATATTTCCTTTTATTATCCAATGGAACTAATTGCCATAAGCTCTTCAAGAAAAACACTAGTGAAGAAGTATGACAATAATGAGAGAGATAGAGAGAGTGGGATGGTGTGAAAATAGTAGCATAATAGTGAAATAATGAAAGGTGACTAAAGAGGGAGTGAGAGGTCTCTCAAATAGCATTGAGGGACCAAGACACCCCTATTGGATATTCAACACTTGTCAAAAATCCAAGAGACAAAACAAATCACAGAGGAAATCAGCCAATGAGAAACTAATATTTTAGGGTGAGGGGAATGGAACGTGGATGAAGTGGATGAGGAAAAATCAAGGGATGAGAGTGAGTTTGGAAAGTGAGGGAGTCATACATGATTAAGGGAGAGACCCACAAATTTATTTAAAGATGATTTTCCATATAGGTGAGGTATTTCCATCCTTCTTTAAGAGTGAGGAGGTAAGTTGCCAAGAGAAGCGTCAGCTTTCAAGAGGAAAGAATGAGGTAGTAAGGAAAAAGCATAAGTGTGGAGGGAAAACTCCAACTTGCAACTTGATGTTTCCATGTTTTATAAAGGAAAGGCGTGATTTCAAAGGGAAGGTTGTGAGGTATGGGATGGTACGTGGAAGGAGTGTGGAGGGAGTGTGGAGACCACACTCCTTAAAGGTAGGCGATTGGTGGAGGAAGGGATTAGGTGAGGCCCACGCTTTTAATTAAGTGAGAAACTAAATGCAAGGGGGCACATGTCAATAATAGAATGTGTGGGTTACGTGAGGTGAGTGATGCGTTGGTTTTGGGAGTGTGGAGTAAAATCCCTTGGGTGATGTGGGTGGATAGGAGGGGAAGTTCATATGAGTGGGAGAGGGGACCCATGACCCAATTAAAAGATTAAGTTTCCAATTTAAAATGTGGGAGGGGTACGTAAGCTTCAAAGTGGGAAAAAATTAAAAGGTGGGTAAAAAACTAAAAGTGGGTAAGAGGGTAGGTAAAGGGTTAGGATGGGTTAGGAAAAGTTAGGTGGGTTCTCTCCTCAAACTATTTCCACTAAATTCACTTGATTTGGTCCATTATTACAAAATTGACATTTGCCCATGTCGTGGGTTTGGCAATTAAAATCGTCGTTTTTCCAAAAAAACTCCTAAGTGGACAAACAACCTAGAAAAACTTGTCCGACTGAGTTGAAAATTGGTCCATGGGTGTAGGGGTATCATTAGATTTATTTTTACTAAAAATATTTCTATCAAAAATCCCAGGACCTGAGTTTTACATTAAATACCCAGAATTAATTAATTAATTTCAAAACTTAAAAAAAACCTAGCTAAACTTGACAGAATTCCGTGAAATTTCTTGTGTTGTCTTACATGGTCATTTACAACATTCCTAAACCATATCTACCTAGGAATGAATTCATTGTAATTCCTTTCACCATTTTGGAGGATTTATTGGGTGGGAGTGAAAAACTCAAGGGAGATTAACCTGGTTGGTTAGGCCACATTAACCTCCTGAGGATAAAAAACACTCAACAAAAGGAAATCTCCTAATGAAGAAACCCTAAGTCAACTAACCTAACATCATCCATGTAAACCTATTACATTATAAACCCATGTAGGGGTGTGGTAATCCCGCTTACAAAACTATGTGCTGGAGCAAAACAATGCCTTGCAGAACCAAAAAGTCTTCGACATGTTTGCATTTGATGATGCATATCTTCATGGTACATGGAGTTGACCCCCTAGTTTAAGAGGTCGTCAACAAGTGGTGGTACTTTCAATGTTTAGGGCTTTTCCACCCTTCCTATATGGTGGACCTAACTTATGACTTCTTTCATGTCCATCAATTATATAATGGTTTAATAGTTTCTTGACTTAGGTGTCTCATAGGTTACTTGCATGGGTTATTCTGCAGGTACCCTGGGTCAGATAAGGTTTGGACAACAAAAAAACTTTATGGAGGATTACCTCTCTGGGGGGATCTAACCGACTATTTTTTAAGTCCACGAGGGCCCTTATAACTAATTCTGTTAGTTCCGATCTTTAGCAGGGAGTATCCGGCTCCTCTTGGGTGAGACATACCTTCTTTAGGGAGGGAGGCCACTCAACCACTTTACCTCATTTTCATGTATATTTTCAGTTTGATTTTTGGTATTCTCTTTGATTTCTAGTTGGCCTTAAGAGTATATATTGAGTTCTCATTATCATGGATAGTGGAGTGCCTTTGGATCCCTTTTTCATCGCTACCTACCCCATGATTCCTTCTCATTTCATGGGGATGAATCTTTCCATTTTTCATATTGGCATGCAAAGCTATGGCACTTAATTTGCACCTTGGGTATCTAGTCATGTTCCCATTGATATTCCTTCACCCTTGCAATCCTCTCCCTGTTCCACTTATATGAACCCTAGAATTGGATCTGGAGGTGCCATGACCCCAATACCTACATCTTCATTTGATAAGAGTCATGTACCTCAACCATATTTTATGATGGGAGGTTAGAACCTCCCCTCTTACGGATCTAGTCCTAGCTATGCCATTTCAGGAGCCAACACTTAGGTGGGTGATTACTCTACTTATTACACACCATACATGTATCCTTTACCTGCCATTTTTATTCCTTCAATGAGTCCTCATGTATCCCTGGGTGTTTCATATGGGGATAATGAATTTTATAGTTTGGTCTACCCTCTTCATGAAACCCCTTCATAAGGCTGCAACTTATATCCTCACTTGAATAGCCCTTATCATAATTCATTCTCGTCACAAACTTCAGTGATGATTTCTGTTCAAACCTCTCTGAGTAAATTAAACAGAGGATACCACATCTTCGGACAAGGATAGGGGGTAAGCCAGGACCCTTCCTAACTTGCAATGTTTCAAAGACAATATTTCCTAGGACTTTGGTATTGAATTACACAACTCACCTCTATTCGATTCATTGTCATTCATACTAGATCTCCATCACCAACCTCCACCAATCATGTTGGATATGGGTCAACAACTTCTACAAGTCATTTTGACAACCCGCACCTAGCCGTTGCTAGTCATCCTGGGGGCACCACTCTAATCACCATTAGTCATATCAATTCCACACCTCCATCCTTTGCACATCATGTAGGAGATGAATATCTTGCCTCTTCCTGTCGCATTGATAGCATGTCACCAGTAGTTGTAAACAATGTTGGGGGAATCAAGAAGACCAAATGTCTAATATGTAATCCTAAATCCCATTGTGGGACTTATGAAGGAGATCACCTTACCTGTTTGTGTCCATCCACTGTTGTGATACAAAAAGTGTGGGGCTCACCTAAGGGCCCTTCAGGTTCTAAGGCGTCCATTTTTTCCCCACACATTGTTTCTCCTTTGATTTACTTGGCGATAATGTTGTCACAATCCTCTGCTTACCTCACCCCCTTTGTTGAGGGTGATGTGTCCCCTATCCATGTTATCACACATCCTATTCAACCTATATTTGAAGAAGTGGTCATACCAGTGCAATCTCTGGGAAATCCTACTCTCCTTGTGTAGGGTGATGCATCCTTTAATCATGTCGTCATCATCTATGATCCTGCACCTTCTGAGTGAGAGAGGGTTTTACTTTCACCAAGTCCTCTCCCTCTGAGTTTTGAGGTGATCACCTTCAACTTGGGTGGTCGTTTTGGGTATCCAATGCCCTTTCTTATGTCCTTTCCAATAAGGGACATTATCTGATATATCACTAAGACCATATCCTTAGCTAGTTCTTTATCCTCCTCGAATTGGAGATATTTGGGTTTTCCCAAGCTTATATCAGCTATTCGTAAGATACTGACATACCACAGAATATTTTTATGGTATCCTTGGCCTCCCCCATGACTTTCAACCTAGACTCTCCCACACGAGTTTAATTTAATATCTTTTCCAACTCGTGCTCAAAAAGCAAAAATATTGTCGAGTGATTTGTCCCTTTCACACTCGTTAAATTAGACTTGAAAGGTCATGAGTCTTAGTTAAGATATTTTTCATCTCATTATCAAAAAGTGAAAATATTGTCGAGTGAACTTGTCTCTTTCACAGTCATAAATTGGATTTGAAAAGACATCTATTTGGCACATGTTTATCCTTTTTTTACACCAAGTAGAATAAAAGACATAAAAAAGGACATTTTTTGGAGTTAATTTGTGATTGCATCTAATTCCCTTGCTTGTAGTATTGAGCCTATAGATGGTTCTCTCGTCATGTTATAAACTATTTTCCTAGCAGTTTTTTCATCCTCAACCAAGAAGAGCTTTGTTTATATCCTTCACAATTTGACACCCTATACCTAGGAGGGAACATTCCCCAAAGTGTCCATCTCCCACATGCATTTCCCTACATTGAGAACAGGTATGGTCCACTGCTAGAACTATGTTTTCTTACTTGCAAGATTCGTTTCCTCCTCTATATCATAGAATTCATTTTTCTATAAAAAAAAAAAAAAATGGGTGGGAAGGGAATATTATCTCGTATTGGCAGAAATAATGTCTCCTTTGAACATAACACAAAGTTATTGAGTCCATTCATCATCATAATTTTGGGATTAGCATGGCCTTAGTAAGTTGATATCGTTAAAGAGTTTTCTCTACCAACTGGTTACTCTTCCAGTCCCTATAGATAATTTCATTCATGCCTCCTACATCTCATGTTTTGATCATTGCGTCTATGTTCTCAGAGTCCTCCATATGTCTCATGCTCTTATTCAAAGGAATTCTATCAACCTGTTTCGACCACTCCTCATAACTATTGACTTTGCATTTTTTCCATACCCTCAGTTTGTCTTAGAATCACATGATATTGTAGTCCTGTCATGCACCCTGGCCCTACTTTCATCATTGGTAGTTAACCTTGAACCCAATAGTCGACATTTCATCATTGGTCGTTGACTGGGTGGTTTCCCTTATGATCAAAAGAAAGAAATCTATTCACACATTGGGATTCATGCAGTGTCTTGGATGACATTTTCCTTATTGGTGGTATCCTCACGTTTGTCAACAATTTTAATCAATGGCTTCTATTCATAGGGTCTTTTTCATGTACCACTTTCATTTGACACATGCGAAAGATGCACAGGGTTTTTTGTTCTTGAACATGTTCTTCATCCAATTTCCACCAAATCATGAAGCTCTTTCTTTGTACCTTGTGCTGACTATTGAGAGATATCTTAATTCTCTCCTTTCAGCAGGTCTCCTTCCATCAAATTTATCTCATTTATTCTGTAAACAAGATCTAGATTCTTATGAGTACCTTGAGGCTTGCAATGATCAGTGGCAGGCTCTCTCACCATCGACAGTTGGGAATACATCAATATCTCATGATCGATGGATTCTTCAGGTGTTTGACACCGAATCATTTCTTCGCACTTGTAAGAATGTACTCAATGCATTGATACCTAATTTCATTATCAGTAGGTTGTCTCACATTTTTTAATGATATACATCAATGATCGGTTATCAAATGATGTCTCATTGTGTTCGAACTCAACTCCTTTATTCGCATGATGTATACTTGCACCCTTGGAGGATTATGTGGAAGACCTGAAGGCATCACTATGTGGTCACAAATTTCCTAAGTTGTTGCTTCCTTTTCATTGGAATAGTACCTATATGACTTTAGTGATCATGGGAGATCAGATTATACTCCATGGTATTCAGATATCTTCGGATTGGTTTTGTGATTGGTTCTACTAGGCATTGTTTGTGACTATGAAAGATATTGTCATGTAACCACATTTTTATTTCCCTATTCAAGGCCACGGACACTTGTTTGTTATATTTTCACATGGATCCACACTGTAATTTTATTGGTATCCATGTATGCAAAGTCAATGAAAAATGTAATGAGCGGCTAGTTCATCGAGTTGGTTCCCTACCACTCCACTTCTAGTTTTTTAATAATGTATTTAGGCCATCACAGATACTCCTCCGACCTCACACATTAGGGGGCATCTATTACAACAATATTTTCCTCACCCTATGATATCTTGCACAGAAGGCCTTATTCCATTTCCATATGTAGACTTATCCTCCCTGTTGATAAAATATAGAGACAAAAATAAATAATTCTCCCCATGTACGAATCTTGCACACTATACAACATGCGTATATGAAGGTTGCTCCACTACAACTAATGTACATCAAGATTTGTGTCATAAATGAAAATTAAATGTCATGTTTCCATGTCACAACAGGAGATCTATGATCCTTAGACTTCCATATACTGAAAACGTTCCAACTCGTCCCTTCAATTCCATTTTGAAGCTTATAAAGAGGCCAATTCCAAGATAAGGAAGAAGAAAAAAGAATTTAACTTTGAGAGAAAAGTTACTCTTGTGGAATTATTTACTTCATATTGAGTCTGGATCCCTTTGTCCTTTAAGTTTGAACATAGTTTTCAACCATCAAGCTCTTCCCTTATTGATTGAGAACCTTATTGTTTCTCTCTTATGATATTTCATTTGGTGGAGGATTGAAGTGGTGGAGGCCCAACTGGAAGGAAATTAGTTTCTCTATTCTGAATCATGCCAACACTGAAGTTTGTAACATTTTCACTTTTGTCGATCATATATTAATAGAAATACTCTTTTCCCATCCAATTGATATCTTGCAAATATGTTGAATTATTATTCCATGGGAATATTTGTCTTGTTTATTAATGGATTATGTTATTGAATGTGCTAACATTATATAATATCACCATATTCTTGCTTTGCTTGGTTGTTGAGGACTAGTTGCAGGTGTATTTATTTGGGTCAAGTGCTCAACGGTGGACTTCATCGAACATCTGGATGAGGTATGCCTTTTATCTTGTCTTGTTAGCATATTTGTTTTCATATCATACTTGAGAAGAGAGTTCAGTTCTGTAGTGATTTCCATCTGTTGTGGTTTACCCTAGCCAAAGGGAGATTTTCCTCATAACACATCTAGAGAATTTATTTACAACATATTATGTACAATTCTAGAGGGTTTTACATTTTATCAAAATGCATACTTAGATGGGACATGCCCCAAGTGCAGTGGAATGGAATTAGTAAGAAAGTGCATCCATGTAAGCAATGGGTATGAATTGGGGAGGAAGGATATTGCCTTGAAAATATTTAAATATGTGGCATATGATATTGATAGAGGAAAGGAAAGAAAAAATATACAATTGGTTACTTCCCAAGTATGAGTTTGTCACTTCATGAAGGACTTCATCCAAAAGACACGACATTATGTTCACCACATCCAATATTATTTGAACCATACATCCTATCATTAACATCTGAACTCCCATACTATATAGATTGTGTCTCGGTTTATCTCCCATTAATTTAATGCACCTCACCCATCCATTTTAGTTTTTCAATAGATTCTATGCATGTTCTATATTTCTTTTCAATCTAGCTTGGTGAACTTACGAAAGAATTAGAGTTTATCTCTAAATTTTATAATTTGTGTGTATATATTATGTATTTTATACTTATTTATTTTTACATTTATAAAGTTTATTTGTTAATATTTTGAATGGTTTATTTCCAAATACATGAATTATTTTGATTTTTTGATTAAAAATAAATAAAATTAAAAATTAAAAAAATTAAAGTTTTTAATTTTTAATGGTTTTATTGTATGAATTTATTTTATCTTTTTATTTTTAAATAAAAATAAAAGAAATAAAAAAAATTATTTATACTAAAATTTCTTAGTAGTTTATATATATATAAAGAGTATATGGATTGTTTTTATCTTTTTAAATAAAAATAAAAGAATTGGATTTATTTATTTTAAATTAAGGTTTTGAATGTTCAAATATATATCATATTCCTTGTTTGTATTTAAATTTCAGATTTATAGTTTATTTATTATATTTTGAATTTTTATGATTCATTATGTAATTTTTACTTCAAATAACATAATGGATTCATGATTCTCTATTCCATATTCAAAATGGATTTAAGTTGCATATTGTTATATTATAAATTTCTTCAAAGAATTATTCTCATTTTATGCAAGTATTATGTGACGCTTGGGCCTTGGGTTATATAAAGGAAAAAT